>JAJIYU010002286.1:0-31077 GCA_030144865.1 Tinospora cordifolia
CTTAGTTACTGAAACATACAACCGTTGATGGGTTCATCTTTACCCATTTACCACTTGCTCGTAGTAGGGAAATAGTCATCTTCTGTTATGTGTCACACTAGCTTACTTGCAAAGATGAAGTTATGAAACTGTGTTGCAATTAACACCTTCCCCAATTATTTTTTGTCTTTTGTCAATATATATATATATATATATTTAAAAAAGCAGTTTAATTACCAAAATTCTCTTCATTTTATGCAACTTCATCCTTACATGAATATGAGTTGAAAAAAAATTTAGTTCTAAAAAGAGTAAGCCTCAACGTAATTCCTAAGAATTTGTTTCCATATCTTTAATTACTTTATTTTAATCCCAATGTGATTAAATTGAACAAACAAGTGTGATCCCGTGCACTTTTGAGTATTCTAATGTTGGGATAGGTTCGAGCACATGGTCATGGTGAAGGTGACCAAGATAGCTAGAGACTATCTTTTCTGGGGACTCAGGGATATTATTTGATTTGACATTTCTATTTTTATTACATTTCTTTTTCTTTCCTATTTCTTTTTTTTTTTTTCATTTTGATTCAAATTCAAATTCAAAAAAAAAAAATGAAACAAAAGAACAAAAGGAGAACTAGTCACTTTCTTTTCTTATCTTTTTCTTGTGTTTTCTTTCCTTTTCGTCTCTCTAAGTTCTTGGCTCATTCCAGTTCCCCACCTTTTTATTTCTCCTTTATGTTCTTCGAGTTGGTACCATGACCTTTCAACCCCACAGAATTACAGTCATGCCCTTTAACACATGTTACACATAAACACATTTTAAACCACAACTGTAGAATATTGAATTACTTAAATTCTGAATGAATAATTTCATATACATGAAGGGTATTTATAGCTGTACAAAGGCTTAAAAAAGAAAAAAATAAATAAAAGATACAGGATAATATCTCTAAGATACAATATAATATCTCTAAGATTATTATAATATAATATTTAAAAGATTATATATATATATAGTCATATCTTATAGATACAATATAATATCTATAAGATATGTATATCTATATATAATAACATCCTCCTTCAAACTTAAGATAGTAGAGAGGAAGAAATCTTTAGTTTGTTAATTAGAACTCGATGTCGATCAGGTGGGTGTGCTTTAGTGAAGATATCAGCAAGTTGATCGGCAGATGCAACATGGGTCAAACAAAGTGTATTTTGTTTGATATGTTGACGAATAAAATGACAATTAATTTCAATGTGTTTTGTTCGTTCATGGAACACATCATTATGAATAATTTGTATAACACTCATGTTATCATAGTGAAGAGTGGAGTCGGTAGAAAAAGAAACTCCTATGTTTTGCAACAACCATCGAATCCATAATAACTCAGAAGTGGTATCTGTGAGAGCACGATATCAGCTTCTGTACTAGAGCGAGAAACAAAAGTTTGTTTTTTGCTCTTCCAAGAGATTAATGAGGATCCAAGAAGAAAACAATATCCAGTGATAGAATGACGATCTGTTGGATCACCAGCCCAATCAGCATCAGAAAAGGCATGAAGGGCTAATGAGGAGTTGGCAGAGAAATGAAGACCATAGAACATAGTAACCTTTACATATTGAAGTATATGTAAAATTGCGGCATAATGAAAAGATCTTTGAGAATGCATAAACTGACTAACGAGCTGAACAGCATAAGATAGATCGGGCTGAGTAACAGTAAGGTAGATAAGACTACTAACTAATTGTCCATACAATGTTGCATCTGGTAGAGGCATACCATCATTGGATAGTAACTTAACATTTGTTTCTAAGGGACTGTCAACAATTTTATTATCAGTCAAGCCGGCACGAGATAAAAGATCAGAGGCATACTTAGCTTGAGAAAGATAGTATCCATCAGAGCTTGATGTAACTTCAAGGCCTAAGAAGTAGTTTAGTGTGCCCAAATCTTTCATTTCAAAAGTCTAGCCAAGAAATGTTTGCAAGGCATGAATTCCTAAAACATCATCTTTATAAATGACCATGTCATCAACGTAAAGTAGAAGAATAATAAGGCCCCCCTCTGTGCGTTGTAGAAACAAAGTAGAGTCATAAGAGCTAGGTATGAATCCCTGTTGAGAGAGTACGGAGCTTAACTAAGCAAACCAAGCTTTAGGAGACTATTTGAGACCATATATGGCTTTATGAAGACGACAAACTTTTCCTGGTGGGTGGTCAAGGCCTTGAGGAGGTTGTAAATAAACTTCCTCGAGCAAGTCTCCATTAAGAAATGCCTTTTTAACATCGATTTGGAGCATCTTCCACCTGCAAATAGCCGAAACTGCAAGTAAAGAGTGAAAAGTTATAAGATGAGCAACTGGAGCAAAAGTTTCCTCATAATCAGTACTATATTCCTGTGTGAAACCTCTAGCGACGAGTTGTGCTTTATAGCGTTCTATGGATCCATCAGCAGGAGTTTTAATATGAAACACCCATTTACTTCCTACTATATTTTACCTTGAGGTAAGTCAGTTAGATCCCAAGTATGAGTGGTTTCTATAGCTTGAAGTTCTTCAGCCATAGCTTGTTGCCATAATGGATTAGATTTAGCCTCACGATAGGTGGTTGGCTCGTACGAAGTGGCAAGTGCAAAGAAACAACGATAATCTTGAAGATGGGATGAAAGAGTTCTTACCCGACTAGAGCGTCGTAGTTCAGGTGTAGGAAGAGACTCAAGTGATGTGTTGATTAGATTAGCCGAGTTGCCGACAGATTAGTTCCGTTAGAAAAGTTGGAGTTTGATGAGCTTGTTTCACCTACATTGGGATCAGAAAATATGTCTGGAGAAGTATCAATGAACAAGAAAGAGGAACAAGGTGATGGGGACATTGTGGACAGAGACATAAGTGGCCGATGTTCCCAGAATTGCACATGGTGAGATATATGAAGTCTTTGTGCAATGGGATCATAACAACGGTAGCCCTTATGTTCAATGCCATAACCGAGAAATCAACAGAGTCGAGAACGAGGTTCCTACTTGGAACGTTCATATGGGGGTAGTAGGACAAAACATGCACAGCCAAATATTTTTAACACTGAGTAATCAGGTGTTTTGCCATATAAGATTGCATATGGAGTTTGACCAGCTAAAGTGGAGGATGGAATGCGATTAATAGTGTAGATGGCAGTGAGTGTAGCTTCTCCCCAAAAATGTTCGGATAATTAAGCGGAAAGAAGAAGGGATCGAACAGTATCGAAAATGTGTCGATGTTTTCGTTAAGCACGACCATTTTGCTGAGAGGTATATGGACATGATGGATGGTATAAAGTCTCACTATTCTTTAGAGTTTCAAGAAAGGCAGTTGATCTGTATTTTAGGGCGTTATCACCACAAAAAATTTTGATTTCTCTCCCAAATTGAGTGTGAATAAGTTTTTGAAAAGAACGAAAGACATCAAGCAATTCTGAATGATCTTTTAAGAGATATAACCAAGTATATCTAGATAAATCATCAATAAAGATCACAAAGTATCGAGATCCACCTTTAGTAGGTATGGAGCAGGACCCCAGATATCAGAGTAGACGAGATCAAAAGGGCTAATGAAATAGATTCACTTTTATTGAAGGGTAAGACACTTTGTTTGCTCATTTGACAATGAATGCAATTAAATTTTTCAAAATTGACTTGGCCTAAACATCCAGCAGAGGCTAAAGTTTTAATTCGAGACAAAGATGCATGTCCTAAGCATGAATGCCATAAACTACAAGTAGAAATTGACGCAACAATAGAAGGAGCAAAAGAAGGTACATGTAGAGAAGTAAGCTAAAAAAGACGACCAACTTTACGCCCGGTCTCAATCAGTCGCCCTGTCTTCTGATCCTGCACGTCACATCCTTTATTAGAAAAGGTTGAAATACAACCATTTTCTACAAGTTGGCCAACCGAAAGTAGGTTAAGTGATAAGTTTGGAACAACAAGTGTATTAGGAAGAGAGAGATTAGGTGTGGAGACAGTACCAGTGTGACTAATAGTCATATTGAATCCATCGGCAGTGTAGATAGCAGAAATAGGTGGATTATTGTTACTATGTGAAACTAAGGAAATATCGGAGGTCATATGATTGCAACAAGCAGAGTCAATAAACTAAGGCGATGGATTACCTAATCGAATGGAAAGAGCAGTGGGTGTTTTGGATAGAACTGTTGCACAAGTGCCTCAAGACCAGCTATAGTAAGAGACAAAGTGGGTGCTTCAGTTGTGTTTGGTGTAGCAGAGATAGTGGAAGCAACAGTGTGACTAGAATTATTTATTTTAGTCGAATTATGCCTTGATCGTCTACATTCAGAACCACGATGTCCAAAATAGCCACACTTATAACATTGCCCCGTAAATTTGTTCTTACCTTTTCCTGAGACTTTTGAAACAGCAGCAGAAATCTGTTGTTCAGGAACTAGGGAAAAAGGAGAAGTTACCAAGACTTGGTCATGCTAAGTTTAGCAGCATGACGTGTTTCTTTGGAGATTAATTCAATAAGTGTAGTCTCAAGTGTCGGAAGAGGAGTTCGATGAAGAAGAGGAGTATGCGCATGTTCAAAATCATTTCGTATACCCATCATGAATTGAATGAATTGACGACGATCTCGATATGATTGAAAAGCTTTAGCATAGGCATGATGCGTAATATCAGGATCAGCTTGAGATAATTGATCCCATAAAACACTCTTTTGCGAGTGATAGTCTAAGATTGATTGTCCTAGTGCTTATCGTAAGTGTTGTAAACGAGATTCCAACAGATATTGAAGGGCTAAATCGCTCGAGCAATTATATCGGTTGACCAAAAAATTTCAAGCAAGTTGAGCATTATGAAATTTTGGCAAAAGAATCTGAATAGATGGCATTGAGGAATTGATTAACTAGGATAAAATCTTACAGTGAGTGTTTGCCCAAACCTCGTGCTGTTCTTCAAACTCAGCGTCAGTCTCAGTAGTACCTTGAACAGGTTCTGGCTTTTCTCCTGTGATATAACGCCACATTCGACGACCTATGAGAAATATGAACATTTGTTGTACCCAAATGTTATAATTTGTGCCATCCAAAGTAGTATCAGTAGGACGAATAATATCGTTTCCATTATATTGTAACACCCCGTAACTACGTGATCATGCCACGTTGTGAGTGAACAGGAGATGAATAAAGATAAACCAATTAAAATTTTGTACAACCTAAAATAGATGTTAGGAGTAAATAAATCATTTCATAGCTCACTCGCGATCGCACGAAGATGCGAGTGATGCGAAAATGAAATATACCATTTGATCGATAAATAATAATAATAATAATAATTTGATAAAACTACATTCTATGTTTTATAGATAAATATAGATAGTCGAAATAGTTATTTAATTAGTAACAATAATAATAACAACATGGTAACATATATACAATTATAATAAGATCTATACATTAAAATGATTGGTATATATATATATATACATATCATTGTAAAAGTGTCATAAGTGTAAAATAGATATACAATAAATTTGATTAAAATATACATATCATTGTAAAAGTGTCATAAGGCTTTATATATATACCCATTTACATGATTAGAAAAAAATAAAATAAAATAAACCAACTTGTAAAATAAAGCACATGAATATGTATGTAGTGATAATCGAGTGGTGTGTGTGATTACAAGAAATGGTGAGTGGGCGGTGGAACGAGGTGTGCTGAGGAAGAGTGAGCTGAAGGAGTGAAGTCACGAACCATCCGGACAACGGTGGATTGAAGAGGAAGCCAATGCGTGGCTGCTGGTGTGGTCGGTGTGATAAACACTCAAGAAGGAAACTATTGTGATGCAGAGAAAGGGAAGTTGAACTGAAGATGGGGGGCGGCTTGATGAGAAGAACAGAGGAGAAACAAAACAGAGCCGTGAAGCTCTGTTATTACTACTGCCTGAACAAGGAAGAAATTGTGCGTGAGGATGAATGAAAAAGAAGTGACAAAGATGATCGACCGAAGAAAAAGAAGAAGAAGACAACGAAGAGAAGAGGAACTGAAAAACAGAGGGGCGGTTGCAGTGCAGCTGCTACTGCTCTGTTGTTGTTGCTGCTAGACAATGAGGTGGAGGAACGACTGCTGGTGCCGTTCTCATCGCTGTGTACTGCTTCTGCTACTACCATTGAACGAAGATGCAGAAGGTGGCAGTTGGATGGGAGCCGAGCATGGCGAGCAGAGGAAGGAAGAAGATGAAGCTGGTGTGTGATCCGGATGATGAGGTACTGAAATGAAGAAGTTGCAGAATGGTGCGTACTGGTGGAGGAATGAAGAGAGGAGTTGCAGAGTGTGAAGGTAGAAGAGAAGAAGACGGTGAGCTGATGCAAAAAAATTGGGGGTGGTTGGTCCGTGAAAATCAGCAACTGGCGTTTGGTCCTCTGTGTTGAGAGGAAAACGAGGTGGTTGCTGTTGGTTTGAGATTGCCAACCGTGAAGGACGTGCTCTGTTGCTATTGCTATTATTGCTGCTGTTGTTCTTCCGGCCGAATGAAGAAGAAACCATGCTAGGGGAAGTGAAAACAAAGCAATATTGCCCTGTTGCTGCTGCTGTCTTCACTGTGGAACGAGAGTGAAGGGAATGAATCGTGATGCTGCCGATGCTGCTACTGCTGCTATTTTGTTGTTGCCGGCTACGGATTGAAATAAGGGAAAAGAAGAGAACCAGCTCAGCTGGTTTTGCAGCCACTGCTGCAACGAAGAAGAAGAACATAGGAACGGTGACCAAATTTCTGGTAGTGTTGTAACGGAAAAGAAGAAGCTAAAGAAGAAGAAGATTGGATGGTAAATTCAGCTACCGGGTTGATGTGTTTGGTACACGTTTGAGCCATATTAGTCAGTGATGAGGGAACGAGACCTACAACTGATGTTCTGTTGGGTGGACCGTGAGCAGGGGTTGAGTGGTAGATGAGTATACCGATTGGAGGCAAAATAGTGGCTTATGAGATGATGGTGATCATATGCATAGTGTAATTGTAGGTGCAGTGAAGAGCAGAGTATCTCCTACCACCGGCTAGAGATGTTGAGAATTGAAATAGGTTGTTTTGGCGTGTTGAATTTCTAGTGGCGTTAAATTGATAGAGGCGACAAAGGAAATGGCAGCCATTGCGATCTGCGCGAAGAGCAACGTACAACAAAAAAAGTTCGTCATTGGCGTCGTTCGCGCGAAGGAGACGAAGTGAGATATATTTTAAAATTTTAAATTATAATATGAAATTTATTTTTAGTTGATTATAGATGCGAAAACAAACTGAAATTAGAAATTAAAAAAAAAACTTTATCGAATAATTTAGTGGAAATATTAATTTCAAGGCTTGTAAATTTTAATAGATGCTTAGAATATAAATATTAAAGTCTAGGAAATTTGGGGTTCAAATATTAAAAATTAAATTTTATTTGGAAGCCAGATATAAATAATAAATGTTAGAACTCTTTTTATGTGAATAAAAATTTATTAAATCATTTAAGAAAAAGTTTCAAGAAGAAATAATTTTATTTTAAAACTTAGAATTTAAGAAATTTATAATTTAAATTTGATATCTAAAGTTGAATAAATTATTTTAAAAGATGTGGCTTAGGAAATTTTAGATGATAAATCAATATTTTATAGCTTAGTTCAAAATTTAAATATGAAATTTTAGTTTAAGTGAAATGAAATTTGTTGAACATGAACGAATTATTTTGGAGCCTAAATTTAAGTTTTAGTGTTTTTATACTATTAGTCCTAATCTAAATAAAATTATTTAGAAGTGAATAAATCGTATAAGCTTAGAAATTAACTGTTAAGGTTTTTGAATTCAGATCAAAAAATTCAGGGGACTGAGAAAATAAATTAGAATAACCCTGAATTAGTTGAAATTAACATGGAGACTTCATAGTTAATTTAGAAATTATTTACACTTAAGCATATTTTGAATAAGATTGAATGTAAACTAAGAACTTGGAAACTTTTACTGATTGTTAAATTTCAGATCTTGCAATTTTAGATTATCGAATGACTTGACGGAAAGCAAGGTAGTCCTGAATATTTGCGAAATTAGGTGGGCATGGCTTCCTCGCTCATTTGTATTATACGGCTTTAAGATTCAAAGCATTTGATTGAATAGTTCTAGGTCATTAGAATTTTACTAGGACATTGATTGAAATTGTTTGACTTCCTTGAATGATGTGTAATGTGTGATGAACTGTTTAATCCATGCATAATTAGTTATGACATGATCTTGCATTTAGATTCACTCAATTATGGCATGCATGACTAGGCAAATGTGTATCTAGATCCCATTGTTTATTTATGCACCTTATCATGTGAACTTGCAAGTATGGTTTGAGTTATATGTTTTAGTGTAATTGTATGATGATTGATGTGATTGAGATCGTTTGTAAAACAAAAAAAATAAGTCGATGGTTTATTAAGAATTCACGTACCGGTGCGATTGACGAGCCGCAAGGCGAATCGTAGGTATTCCCACCCTGAGCTGCCTACGACAGCTCGAAGTCTTTGGGAGACAGTACGAGTCTAGATAAGTACCCTCACTTAGACTGTGATACTGAGATATGATTGATTTTAGATGGTACCACCTGAGACCTCTATGATTATAATTGGATTGGATCACAGGGAATACCGAGAGACATATCAACCTTCTTCCGGTTTTGACTTCGATCGAAATTAAATGAATGTTTGAAACGCCTAATGTTTGAAAGTGTTTCTAATGTTTTGGATTGGGTCTGTATAATGCATCTGATGTGTAGGATCGATCCACTATGCTTTCGAGCTCACTCCCACTTTATTTTTCAGGTGCACCTGGACGTAGAGCATGTTGACTTACGTCAGAAGACTCGCACTCTGATTGGACACTTCACGGGAAGGTTGTCCGGGATAGGTGATTTGGAAGTCATATATTATGTATTTTACTGGATTATTTGAATGTGATTATACTGGTTTAACTTTGGTTGTTTTTACTTCCAACGACTTTCCTTATGTAATAATTTTGGTTTAAATGAATAGTCTTAAAAGTATTCTGCTGCAGTGCATAAGATTTATTCGAAAAAATTATTGTGATTTTCTATCTTGCACAGAATAACTTTATAGACAGTGACTTGAGAACAAATGGTTATGAATTTGATTTTGAAGAAAGAAAGTTTAACATAACGAAATTTTCTAGTTGCATCTTAATTTTCATCGGGCGATGATCCACACGTGAGGTAACACGTGAATAGAGGTCCGGTTAAATTGGGGTGGTACATATATATATATATATATATATATATATATATATATATATGTGTGTGTGTGTGTGTGTGCGCGCGCGCCAATCATTTTAATGTATAGATCTTATTATAATTGTATATATGTTACCATATTGTTATTATTATTGTTACTAATTAAATAATTATTTCGACTATCTATATTTATCTATAAAACATAGAATGTAGTTTTATCATATTATTTTTTTTTCGATCAAATGATATATTTCATTTCCGCATCACTCGCCTCTTCGCGCGAGCGCAAGTGAGCTATGAAACGATTTATTTACTCCTAAGCATAGTCTACATTTGTTTTAGATTGTAGATAATTTTAATTTGTTTATTATTATTCATCTCCTGTTCACTCACGATGTAACACAATCACGAAGTTACGGGGTGGTACACTCTCTGCCAATGGAACGTCCACAAAAGAGTGAGTCACTCCAGTATCCACCATGGCCATCACAGGAAGCTGTCATTGACCACAACTTCCATATACATCAGCCCATTGTCTGAGGCTTTAGCTTGCTGAATGACGTTCAACAATTTCAATGGATTAACCCTCATCTGTTCAGCCGGGCTTTCCTCCTCGACTATCAGGGCAGCAAGCCTTTCTCTCTTGGGGCAATCTTGTGCACGGTGAGGACCGTCACAAATGTAGCATCTTTTGTTGAAGGTCTTGTTCACTTGGCCTTCAGCTTTGGTTGCTTTCTTGTCCTCCTCCTTGTTGGGGTTGGAAGGTTTACCAAAGTTCGCCTTCTTTCCTTCTTTAACTGCTTTCTTATCCTTTGACTTGTGTTTGCCACCCTCAGTATTGGATGTCGAAGAAGTGGCTTTGAATTCCACCAAAGCATCTGCAGCAGCAATGGCAGAAGGTAGGTCTTTCACTGCCTGCCTTCTGAGTTCTGCCTGAGCCCATGACCACAACCCAGAGGTGAAGTTGAACAACTTGTCCTCCTCAGACATGTTTTTGATATCTAGCATCAGTGAGGAGAATTGCTTTACGTATTCCCTCACTGTGCCAGTCTGTTTCAGCTTCTTTAGGGCATCACGAGCCAATTAGGCAACATTCGTTGGAAGGAATTGATCCTTTAACTCCTTCGTCAACATTTCCCAAGTTTCGATCTTGGGTCGTCCAACAGCAGCGTCATCATCCACCCGGGTCCTCCACCAGAGCTTGGCATCAGCAGTAAGGTACAGAGAGGTTAATGCCACCTTCTGTACCTCTAGTGTCCCAATAGTATTGAAATATTATTCTATATCCCATAGGAAGTTTTCCAATTCCTTGGCATTGCAGGTTCCACCAAAAGCCTTAGGTTTAGGTACCTTCGTCTTCGGAGCTTCAATTCCACCAGTAGGGGTCCCGTTTATGGCCGGCTTCAGGATACCAATCTCAGTTCCCATGGTATGTGCGGTGTCTATGCAGAGGCTTCCCATAGCACGAACATCAGCTACTAGTTCATCCATCCTGGATTCCCATTTAGTAACTCGGGCTTCCACCATTTCCACTCTTGTGGATAGGTCACTCAGCCAAGATGCTTCTGCAATAGTTGTAGTACTTGTTTGAACGAGCTCTACCATAGCACGTTCAAGGTCAGCAAGTCGTTCCCACAGATCATCGATAACTTCGCGAGTACTTCCTCCAGCCATGTTTCGCTTTCAAAACAAGGCTCTGATACCAATTGTCACGGGGCTAGAGAATGACTGAACTTTTTGCCTTGCGCAACGATCGAATGCGGGGTTGGTGTATCAGCAATTCGGGGTTCACTGATCGGCCATTCGGGCTTGAATGCCTAGAACCACGTCTATCCTGTGATGCACTAGGGTGCCTCTCTAGTCTCAGCAATCCGAATGAATATCCCATGTTCAAGGACACCTTCCAAACTTAACCACTCGAGGATGACTTAGTGATTCTCACGTTTACTCGAAGAAGTGCCTAATGATCAGCACACAATCAGAATACAATGCGCCAGAGAATACCAACATGAGGGACAAGGAAGTATAAGAAAACACACAGATGAACACCAAGGAATTACTCTGTATTACTGAATGGGATTACAATTCGCAACTCTCTATGCCTTCCCAGAGCACAAGGTGCCTATTTATATACAATGGTAAGGAGTTACAAGCCTCTGACTACCTCCTTGATGCTCTACACGTGGTTACCATGTTCCCTATTAATCTGCCCAATAGCCCACGTGCTCCTGGTGGTTACCAACAGTTATCAGCGTCCATGAGTCATACTGCAGCTGTTCACTCGGCCATGCCTGCAGCTTGTTGCAAATGTGCTAATACGTGCCAGTATTAGGGTCTGGTCATGCGCCCGAATTTATAAGAACACATTTTGTACAAGCCATCCTTGCAGTTTCCAACTGATAGCACATCTGACACTCATCACAGTTATTGACTTGGTCCAAGGACGGTTATGCCACATGGTTCAGCAGCTTCACGTGAGCACAGACGCTCATGTGCCTACGGTCATGTGCATGTTTGTGACTCAAGTGTGTGCTTAGGCAGTTGCCTATTTGAGATACTCGAATAACTGTTTGCCAGCACGTGTTCCATGCTCAGTTCGCCACCATTCCAAGATTTCGGGGCACACGTTTTGCTCATATGTCCATCGCTAGCGGTTATGCGCATATGAGCTTCCCCGTCATCTCGAACACGCATAACCGAATGCAATTACGTAGATAGCATCCAGTAGTTGATCCCATGTACGTGATTGCGAGCACCTACCTGAATCATGCGTTATCAGCATAGGCAATTCGTTGCCATATCGTATAGCACCTATTCCATGGTGCCTTAGTCACTGTAGCGACGCCTAGGTTCGAACCCGTCTGTCCCTACCTTGCATTGCTAGGATTTTATGTTGGCCTAGCCTAGCTTTTCAGCATCCAATTATTCAGGGGGTCACAGTAAGCTACTATTAGACCCTCAAATCTGATCATTGGATGTAGGCTTAGCTTGGTCATCCCAAGGGGCCAAGTACTCGTGCACTTCGGAGTAGGTTGCACACAGTCGTCGGATGAGTAGTCGATTGCTAGAGGTTTTGAACGTGCAAGAGGCATAACAAAACGTGGACAAACACAAAGGATCAATTGGAATTGGTATCCAACCACCTATGAACGTGGCACAGATATGCAGACCATGTCGCAACCCCATAACAACATACCTTATAACTCTTAATTCCATAATAACATACCTTATATAACTTATTCCCATTTTTTATCATTATTTAATTCCCATTATTTATAATTCTATAATAATAATAATAATAACAACAACAACAATATTACTATTATTTTAATTATTATTATTATCATTAAATTATCCAAATTTATTTATTTAATATTTTTCCACCCACGGGACATTATTTATACATATATGTACATGTATAATACATGCTTATACAAACATAGGTCACATTCACATGTTATGAAAATTCATGTTGTTACAATCTCCCCAACTTAAAGAATTTTGTCTTTGAAATTTAAATTAAAGGAACATATCATAAGTAGTGAAAAGATCTGGGAACTGCTCTTGCATCATATCCTCACGCTCCCAAGTTTGCTCCTCATTATCATGGAATTTTCATTTGACTCTAACCAAAGAAATTTCTTTATTTCTCAGTTTTTACATTCTTCTACCAACTATTTGTATATGTCTTTTTTCATAGCTGGTATCCTTCCCAACTTGTAACTGAGTCGAATCTACAACATGTGTCAGATTTGGATAATATTTGTGCAACATGGACACATGAAACACATTATGAACACTAGCTAACTGAGGTGGTAAAGAAAGCCTGAAAGCTAAAGGACCAATTCTTTCTAGAATCTCAAATGGTCATACAAAACGTGGAGCGCATATGCCCAATGAAACATCAACAAAAAATGTACTCATGATTGTAGCCTGTTCCAACATCCGCCATTCATGAGTCATTTGACAAGTCATCACTCCAACTTCAGTTCGTTTCCTGCTCAATGCATCAACAATGACATTAACTTTCCAGGGTAATACTCAAGATTAAAATCATAATCCTTAAGAAATTCTAGCCATCTGCATTGCCTCATATTCAACTCTTTTTGATCAAACAAGTACTTTAGAATTTTATGATTAGAATATAATGTAAACTTCTCACCATAGAGATAATGTCTCCAGATCTTCAAAGCAAACACCACTACAGCCAATTCCAAATCATGTACTGAGTAAGTTTTCTCATGCACCTTTAATTGCGTAGATGCATAAGCTATTACTCTACTCTCTTGCATCAAAACACACCACAAACCTGCATGTGATGCATTAGTGTAAATGACTAGTTCCTTCCTAGGCTCTGGGAGTACTAGTACAGGTGCAGTAGTAGTCAACTTTCTCTTCAAAACAATGAAAGCTTCTTCACATTCATCAGTCCACACAAAGGCCACAATCTTTTGAGTTAGCCTAGTCAGTGGAGCAACTAATTTAGAAAATTCTTCCACAAACTTCCTATAATATCCAGTTAAACTCGAAAAACTTCAACTTTCTTTCACCGTGGTTGGTCTTGGCTAGTTTATGATGGCTTTAATCATTGAGAACCTACAAAGACACCCTTTGCACTTACCACATGACCTAAAAACTTTACTTCATCTATCCAAAATTCACATTTAGTAAACTTTGCATACAATCTGTGTTCTCTCAGGGTTTGTAAAGTTGTCCTGAGATGTTGTTCATGCTCCTCCTAAGTTTTGAAATAAATAAGAATACCATCAATGAAGATAATGATGAAGTGATCAAGATATGGTTTAAACACCTTTTGCATTAAGTCCATTAACATAGCAGGTGCATTGGTTAACCCAAATGGCATAACCAAAAATTCATAATGTCCATACCTTGTTCGAAAAGTTGTCTTGGGAATATCCTCTTATCTAATCCTCAACTAATGATACCTTGATCTCAAATCAATCTTTGAAAAATATTTAGCTCCAATTAGTTGATCAAACAAATCATCAATTCTAGGAAGTGGATATTTATTTTTTTATAGTCACCTTGTTTAGTTGATGATAATCTATACATAGTCATAGACTCCTGTCTTTCTTCTTCACAAACAACACAGGTGCTCCCCAGGGTGACATACTTGGGATAATAAACACTTTACTCAACAATTCGTCAAGCTGCAACTTAAGTTCTTGTAATTCCTTTGGGGCGATACGATAAGGTGGAATAGAGATGGGTTTAGTTCCAGGCATCAACTCAATAATAAAATCAATCTCCCTTTTAGGAGGTATTCCAAGTAAGTCTTCAAGAAATACATATAGAAATTTATTCACCATAGGAATTTCTGACAACTGAATCTCTTGCTCCTTTTCATCCACTATCTTTATACCAGCTAACCATTGTGCTTCCTCATCAATAATTAATCAATTTCGAGTGGGAGTTTTTAAGGTATCCATGCCTCTATACACAAAAGAAGGTTGTCCTGAAATATGAAAAACTACTCTCTTGGCAAAGCAATCAAGATAAGCATGATAAGCTGCAAGCCAATCCATACCTTTACATCATAATATCACAAATGCTGATCATACCTTCAATTAGATTCCTGCTGGCCTCGGGGTCAAGTTCAGTCATTGCCTTAGCTTGGTCTCTTGGAGGCACTAAAGTCACTCTCAATCCCCTTTGTGGTGTTCAAAATGGACATTCATTTCTTTTGTGTCCCTTTTGCCCACACTGAAAACAAGTAATAGATGAGGGAGGTGTAAAAGACCCTATTTATGACTGTACCCTGGGTGTTGACATTCTACTCTATTCTCTGCCACCTCCTCATCCTAATGGTACTAACGATCTTAATAACGAGCTATAATTTTGAGATCTCCCCATAAATTGCTATCCCCTAAAACCTGCTATTGGAATTGATATCACTAGTGTGGCAAATGATCCAATTCGACTAGATACTTTTTCCATATGAAATCTTTTATTTCCCTCAGATTGGTTCTTGTCCCACCTAGATTTGTTTTTTTCCCTGGAATGCTACATTTTGCTGAGATGATAACATGGAAGTAGATAATGCAACTTCTTGATTAGCAGTCTCAACCTTCTCAAAGTCCAAATTCTGATTAATAACATCCACATACATCTTTACCCCTACTAGTTCCAATCCCTTATATATGGCGTCACAGAACCCATCACAAAGATTTTTCATCCGCAAATTATCAATGGCCACTAAAGAAAGACAATTGAGTAAATTCATGTTCTTATTTTCAAATTGTCATATTCCCTTCCTTCAAATGAAGAAACTGATCTCTTTGCTTATCTTTTTCTGCTAGTGGGAAAAAGTACTCATAGAACATTTCTTTAAATTTTTCCCAAGAAACTTTACCTAAATGTCGTCTACCTGTGGACTTCCACCATCGCTCTACATCCTCGGTGAATTTATAGGTAGCTAATCTCACTTTGTTCCGATCCCCCATGTGCACATAATCAAATATAGTTTCTATCCTCATCAACTAGTTCTCAATAACTTCTAACACCAAACCCCTTTGAATGTTGGAGGTTCTCTCATTTTAAAAGCTTTTATCACCTTGTTATATCTTTTCTTTTCTTTCTCATCACTTAAGTCTATTGGCCACAGTAGGTACTACTTCATTAACCCCAATGCTACTAGCACCAACTTCAGGAACTACTGGTGCATTAGGCCTCCGCAACTCTTCCCTGATTTTAGCCATCATCTTTGTTAGTTGGGTGGTACTCTGTTGGTGCATCAGTTCATCTCCTTTAACTTCTTAAACCATTCCTTTTGTGGATCCATAATTTCCTTGCCTCCTTCTCTTTGGATTTACTCATTCATAAAAGAAAAGAATTGCATTAAATAACACCAACAACTTTATAATCCAGATTTAGCTACCCACACAAATCTACATTCATGATACATATCCATTTACCATCATATGAAATAATAAATAGAAATATGCACACCTGAAACTCAACTAATATTTCATTTAACCATAGTTAGTATGTACATCCCAAAATGACCCACCAACTATACTCCTACAGTGTTTTAGCTTTCCATCCTTATTTACACCCCAAAATACATCCATAACTTATGTTATAATTACTGCCTTATGTACAACAAAAAGAAACTCTCTCCCTATTATAGTTACTCTAATGACCGACCACAACTATTATAGACTCGTTTTGCTTATTTGTCTTTTCCCCTTGAGGGTTCCACTTCCTTCTTCCTTTTTTTGTTAATGTTTACACTAGATGAGCTGCTACTATGTACTCCCGCAACAACTATTAAATTGCTGCTACTTCCCCGACATTTTCAGACTGCTCTGGTTGTAGTGGATGCAATACTTGATTCACCAAAGCTTTCAGGCAAATCAACCATGCTCGTAGATGTTCATGACTATGATAAATAGTGTCAAGAATGGCATTAACCTATGTTGGATGTGGCTCACTAGGTCCTGGTCAGTTCAACATTTTGTAAACATGGTATGTTTACAGTTAAACAAACTAACTCATTACATAGTTAGCATATAGCATGTACACACCCATCTGCAATAGCAATCAGTCAATCAAAACATGGCCCTAACTAAGGTAACTCGCTAATTATGCCTCATACAACTACAAAAATTAATTTTCTATCCTATTGTTCAATCTACAATGAACCTTGGCACTTTGATATAAAATGGCTCGTAAACCTAAGGTTCATAAAGCTAAGGTTCATAATACTAAGGCTTTGATACCACTATTATCGCAACCCCTTCTCAGGTGACGTCACGATCGACAAAAAATTCTCAAACATGTCAGAACACTAGAATGTAAGAAAACCCTGTAAGCCTTCCCAACCAAATCACCAATTTTCTTTAAATTTTGACAAAGTCTCCTTTAAAAATACAACATGTCACCAAATTCAACTAACCTGATAATCACAATCAATATAAAAAAATATATATTTCTTTATAAAATTAACCATACATCAACACAATCCATAATTTGTTCTGACATCACATTCAAGTGATAACCCGTCTATATACATCTCCAAATCTAGAAATCTGGGTAATTATTACAATTACAACATACTATTAACTTCAAAAGAAACTAATATTAATATTACATCTTCCCTTTCCCTTTCCTGATAAAACCTGGAGAAAATAATTTAAAGTAGAGTGAGCAAACAACAAGCTCAGTGAATAATCTGACTTATAGTATTATACAACCATTACATGTATACAAACATGCAAGGCAAAAACTAATTTAAATCACTGGTAATGAAATAAAAATAACATACATGCATCATGTAATATGTGAACATGTATTCAATTTCAATAACATGCAATCTTTGTAAAAATATGACCCATCTCCCTCCTTCCAGATAATAAAGCGAATCTACTCCTCACCACGCAAATGAGAAATGCATTGGCCTCTCGTTATCCAATTAACTATCTATGTCTATCTCATTCATCTCATGCTAGGAATGCACCAACTAGGACTACCACAATAGTCAATCTTGTGAGTCTGTTCCTAGAGATTATGACTAATAGAAATATTGTCATGTCAATAACCTACTTAGGTATATAATTGACACACTACAATGCATCAAAATCATTTCATGGGATTAAAATAAGATGCAATTCAGTATACCATTCTATTTAATAAAAATTAGGCATTTTGATATAATTCTAATGTCAAACATAACACCATAAGTAAAGATTACTCACTAAATTAATGTCCAACTTGTTCCTATTATCCAATAATAATTTGCCTCCATAGCACCAATATAATCTTGTCACCAAAAATTATTTTATATGCATCAAATTAATTTTAACTCATTTAAATCTATTTTATAAATCATTCCCAATGTATTTACAACTTATATCTAACCCAATATATACATTTGATCTCATGTATTGGTGCACAATAACTTGTATATGCACAATAATCTATAAGATTATTTTTCTGCTCATATAATATATTTTTATAGCAGAAACTATTAAAATTAGGCCTCCCAATTATATTTTTATTAATTTTTTAAAATTTTGATAAATGGCCCAATTGGTCAAACATTCACCAAAAATCCAATTGATATTCAAAATTCATAAATTTGGTATCGATGATACGTATTTTCATTTTTTACATTCATATAAATTTCAATCAAAGTTTTATTGGAGTTTAACATATCCAAAAACCCATTCAAAGGTTATTCAACTTTGGGTGTTCATTTTGGTGTGTATAAGACAAACAAATAAAAACTAACCATATATCTGAGATCTATGTATCACTAAGAGTGTTTTGGTATAATTTTTACTGAGTTTTACTCTTGGAGGGGGAATAGCCCATTTTTGGCTATAATACAATAAAAATTAAATCCCTAGATTCGTAATACTCAACTTATCTGGCACCTCTGTAGCAAGAATTAGGAAAAATGGCTTACCTACATGTCGAATCCATCAAAAAATTGAATATCTCTTTTTTCAACTTTCCTGCGTTTTGTATCTCTCTTTTGTTTATGCGTTACTGGAAAATGGAAACCAAAAGAAACCAAAACGACTGAAAATAAACACCACCAGCTGATTTTATATAAAAAATAATTACCTTTATAACACAATTTAAATAAATAATTCCTTAACAACTAACTTTGTACAACTTATTTACCTTTTACTCAATTCCATAACTACATAACTTATATAACTTATTCCCATTTTACCTTTATTTAGTTTCACAACTACATACCTTATATAACTTAATTCCATAACAACATACCTTATACAACTTATTCCCATTTTTACCTTTATTTAATTCCCATTATTTATAATTCTATAATAATAACAAAAAGAACAATAATATTACTATTATTTTAATTATTATTATTATCATTAAATCACTCAAATTTATTTATTTAATTATTTATTCCAACCCATGTGACATTATTTATACATATGTGTACATATATAATACATGCTTATACACACATACGTCACATTCACGTGTCATGAAAATTTGGTTTGTTACAATTTACCTAAGGAATTTTGTCCTCGAAATTTAAATTAAAGAAACATACCTTAAGTAGTAAAAATATCTAGGAATTGTGCCCACATCATATCCTCATGTTCCCAAGTTTGCTCCTCATTATTATAGAATTGTCATTTGACTCTAACCAAATGAATTTCTTTATTTCTCAATTTTTGCATTCTTCTACCAACTATTTGTATAGGTCTTTTCCAACTTGTAACTTGTAACTATGTAACACCCCAATTTTCGACCGGACCTCCGTTCACGTGTGGATCGTCGTCCGATAAAAATCGAGATGCTACTTGCAAATCTCGTTCTGTCAAAATCTTTTCTTCAAAATCAAATTTATAAACTTTAGTTCTCAAGTCAATTTCTATGAAGATATGTTGTGCAAGATAGAAAATTATAATAGTTTTACTTAATAGTTCATAAGCAGTGCAGCAGAATACTTTTAAAACTATTCATTTAAACCAAAATCGTTAAACAAGTAAAGTCATTTAAAGATAAAACACTCGAAGTTAAATCAATGTAAACACATTGATACAATCCAATATAATACATAAACCATAATCTCCCAGTCACCTATCCCTGACGACCTCCCCATGAGGTGTTCGATCTGAGTGCGAGTCTTCTGATGTAAGACACCATATTTTAAGTCCAAGTGTACTTGAAAAATAGAATGGGAGTGAGCTCGAAAGCTTAGTAGATCGATCCTACACATTAGATGCATTATATAGACCCAATCTAAAACATTACAAGCACTTTCAAAACATTAGGTGTTTCAAACATTCATTTAGTTTTGGTCAAAGTCAAAATCGAAAGAGGTTTGAAATGTCTCTCGTTATTCCCTGTGATGCAATCCAATCATAATCATAGAGGCCTCAGGTGGTACCATCTAAAATCAATCATATCTCAGTATCACAGTCCAAGCGAGGGTACTTATCTAGACTCGTACTGTCTTCCAAAGACTTCAAGTTGTCGCAGGCAGCTCAGGGTGGGAATACCTAAGATCCGCCTTACGGCTCGTCAATCGTACCAGTACGTGGATTCTTAATAAACCATTGACTTTTTTTTTGTTTTACAAACGATCTCAATCACATCAATCATCATACAATTACACTAAAACATATAACCCAAACTATACTTGCAAGTTCACATGATAAGGTGCATAAATAAACAATGGGATCTAGATACACATTTGCCTAGTCATGCATGCCATAATTGAGTGAATCTAAATGCAAGATCATGTCATAACTAATTATGCATGGATTAAACAATTCATCACACATTTTGCATCATTCAAGAAAGTCGAACAATTTCAATCAATTTCCTAGTAAAATTCTAATGACCTCGAACTATTCAATCAAATGCTTTGAATCTTAAATCCGTATAATACAAATGAGCAAGGAAGTCACGCCCACCTGATCTTGCCATTCTTCCGGGCGACCTTACTTTCCTTCGAAAATCCCGTACTATACCATATATAATCTGAAATTAGACATTTAATAGAGTTACCCTTAAACTTAAACAATTTCTAATGATTTAATCTTTAGAATTTAAATAATTTATTGATCTCAAAAATAATTTAATTACGAACAAAATAAGACTTCTATTTGTCAAATCTGTAGTCTCGTTTATAATTGAGATTTATAATCTTTCTTTAATACTAGAGTTTTGCTAAGAGCATTGCTGAGTGTCAATTCAATTTATTTTTCGTTCATTTAATTTCTTAAATTTAGATCCTTAACTACTTAAATAAATAATTCTAAATTTTAATGCTTAAATTAAATAAATAGACATCCATTTATAAATTTTACTAGTATTAGATGGGCAGCTTATTAAAACCTTATTGTTCTCATCAATGTATATCAGTTGTTCATCTTCTACTTAATTCGCAACTTTATAATGTCTTGGTAAACTACTCTATAATTCAATTATTAGTTAAACATAGAGAATTAACATTAATCATAATTTTTCTTACCTCTCAAATGAATGCTCTCCACCTCTTCTTCATTCTGCGATGGTAACATGTACCATGCCACAGTTCCCTCTTGTCATCATTCTGTTGTTCACTCCAACTTCGCCCACCATAGCAGCCATTAACCCACACTGCACCCCTGTTCTTGTTTTACTAATCACCAGCAGCTTAGTCTTCTCTTTTTCTACTAACAGAACACTTCTGCTCCTGTTCACGGTTCATAGTTGCTCAAACTTTAAATACAGTGGTCCAGTTCCTTTTTCTTTTACAATTTCCTCCCCTGTTTGTGACTCTCGGCCAGTAGCGTTTCCCCCTGTTTCCCCATGTTGGACTACGTATCAACTCTGTTGCAGCAACCAACCAGCATCACCGCTGCCTTGTCATTCACACGCTCACCTATGCTCTTCTTCATTTTCGGATTAGCAAGACGCACCTTACTCATCCAAGGAAATCCTGCAGCAACTTATTTCCTTCTCCTTCACCGCCAGCTATAACTACACCCCCACATATTCAAGTCAAACATCCATCCGCTGCAATTACCAATTACAATAGCATCAAAAATCTGGTTGTCTAGTTTTCATATCACGGTTAGCTTGTTCTTCATTTCATTTAGCAGCTACACAGTAGCAACGTGCAACAGCAAGAGCTTCTTCATCCCCTGTTTTTCGTTTCCTTCCTCTTCTGTTCGTTCCAGCTTTCTGTTCATTCGGTCATGGTAGCAGCAACGTCCTTCCCGGTTTTGCAATCACGGACCAACAACAACGAAGCACGTTTTCTTCTCCAGTCCGCAGCAGCCATGTGAGCAGCAGCATCGTTCTTCCTCTGTTCCATTACATGAGCTGCAGCCAGCTTCTTCATGCATCCTCTGTTCCGTTCAACGCCAACCCAGAGCAGCAGCCAGCGCATTCTCCTCCGTCCGTGATCACCAGCCATAAGCAGCTGCAGCGGCCTTGCAAAACAGAGCACTGTTTGCTCTGCTTCATCTTCTTCTTGTTCGGCTGTAGCTGCAACGACCAGCAGCAGCAGCTCCCTCTTCTCGGCCATCGGCAACAACAGAGCAGCAGCTGGTTCCATCCCATGCTCTCTTTTCTCTTCCTCGACCAGCACGCACCACACGGTGCTGTTTTTTTTTTTTTTCGCCCAGATCGCCCCAAAGTTGCTCCATTCTTTTTCATTTTCCCTGTTTGTGTGGTGTTGTGACAGCAAGGTTTTTTTTTGCTGCTTCTTCTTTGCATGGCCAATACCAATTCGCTGCCCCCTATTTTCTTCCTCCGTTCGCACAGCCGCACCCAAGGACGGCAGCAGCAACACTGCTGGTTTCATCATCTTCTTCATCTTGCTTTGTACTCCTTTCTTCCTGAGTTCATCTTGCCGCAGCAACCAGCAAGTCACGTCCCCACTGTTCTTCATCTTCCGAATGAACTCCAACTCAACAGCTGAAACTTGCAACTCACCATTTTCTTCTTCTTCCTTCTCGTTCCATCTCTTCTATTTAGGTGTTTCAGCCCACGACCAGAATTTTCCTCCATCAACTTCTCCCGTAAGCCGCATTCACCGCCCCATTTAGTTCTACCAATTTCTTTTACACCAATATATACAATTTCCTTTCAATTCAATTAGCTAATCATCATTTGAAACCATACTTATCCCTCTTTTTTTTCATTATTTATAGCTTATTATATGCCGATCATTTTAGTTTACTAATTTAATTGATTCAATTCCTACACATTAACAAGATTTATTTTATTCATACGTATACTCATATATATATATATATATGTATACATCACATTAATGCAATATTTGTTATTTGTTTAACCTTATTGTGAATTTATAAGCTTATATATGCAAATTTATATGCTCGTCTCCTTAATGTATATACCGATCATTTTAATATGCAATTATTTTATTTTATTATTATTATTGCATATATATATATATATATATTATTTCTTTTTTTTTCTTCTTTTCATACTAATCATAATAGGCATCATTTCATTATTTCCACTATTCATATATATCTATAAAACATGAATTTTAATTTTATCATACTATTATTATTATTATTATTAATAATAATAATAATATTATTATTATTATTATTATTATTATTATTATTATTTTCGATCAAATAATAGATTTCATTTTCGCATCACTCGCGCCTTCGCGCGAGCGCGAGCGAGCGATGAAATAATTTCTTTACTCTTGTTCGCTCACGATGTGGCACGATCACGAAGTTACAGGGTGTTACAAACTAACTCGAATCTACAACATGTGTCAGATCTGGATAATATTTGTGCAACATAGACACATGAAACACATTATGAACACCGGCTAACTAAGGTGGTAAACCAAGCCTATAAGCCAATGGACCAACTCTCTCTAGAATCTCAAACAGTCCTACAAAACGTGGAGCTAACTTTCTCTTCACCCCAAATCTCATCTGCCTCCTCTGTGGCGAAACCTTCAATAAGAACTGATCACCAACTACAAACTCTAATGGTATATGTCAATCATCAAAATAGTTTTTCTAGCGATTTTGGGCTATTTTAAGTTTCTGCCTAACTTATTTAATCTTGTTTGTGTGATTTGCAATAATCTCAGGCCCCAACAACTATGATTCTCCAACCTCGTACCAACACATCGAAGATCTACAAGGTCTATCATAAAGAACCTCAAATGGTGTCATACCAATACTAACCTAATAACTGTTATTATAAGCAAACTCACACAAATAAAGATACTTACCCTAATTCCCACCAAACTCCAAAATAAAAGCCCCGAGTATGTCCTCAAGCATCTGAATAACTCATTCAGACTGTCCATTGGACTGAGAATGAAATGCAATATTGAGACAAATAGGGGTCCCTAATCGAGTCTGCAATAAATGCCAGAACCTCGAAGTAAACCGGGGATCTCGATCTGACACAATACATATAGGTACCCCATGCAGTCTCACTATCTCTTGCATATACAACTTGCTCAGTTTACTCACTGAATCGTTGATGTTCACTGGAAGAAAATGGATAGATTTGTCAACCTATCAATAATTACCCAAATGGCATCATATCTACCTAGAGTCTATGGTAACCCAACAATAAAATCTATTGTGATAAGTTCCATTCTTAAATACATAATGGTTGCATCTGCCCTCTACGTCTCTGGTGTTCAACCTTTACCTGCTGACACACTCCACATTTCTGTACACATTCAGCTATATCCTTTTTTATTCCATTCCACCACACTGTTCTTTTCATATCATGGTAATCTTGGTCGCTCCTGGATGAATACTATACTGTGATCTGTGTGCATCCTAGAGTAACTCAAATCTAAGCTCTCGGTGAATTGTTATCCATATCCTCCCTTAGAATCGTAAAATATCATAAGAATCTCGATGCCAATCATTTCGATCAGAACTATCAGCCCAAAAATTATACATCCCAAAATCTGGATCATGTTGCTGCAATTCCTTAATTCTTTGACTTTGAACATCCGTCAACCTCATACGCATTTGAGCGCATATGCCCAATGGAACATTAACAGAAAATGTATTCATGACTATAGCCCATTCTAACATCTGCCGTTCATGAGTCATTTGACAAGCTACAACTCCAACTTTAGTCTGTTTCCTGCTCAATGAATCAACAATGACATTAGCTTTTCTAGAGTGATACTCAAGATTAAATCACAATCATTAAGAAATTCTAACCATCTGTGTTGCCTTGTATTCAACTCTTTTTTATCAAACAAGTACTTCAAACTTTTATGATCAAAATATAATGTATTCTTCTCACCATAGAGATAATGTCTCCAGATCTTCAAAGCAAACACCCCTGCAGCTAATTCCAGATGATGTACTGGGTAATTTTTCTCATGCACCTTTAATTGCATAGAAAGCTATTACTCTACCCTCTTGCATCAAAACACACCCCAAACCTGCATGTGATGCATTAGTGTAAATGACTAGTTCCTTCCTAGGCTCTGGGAGTGCTAGTATAGGTGCAATAGTCAACTTTCTCTTCAAAGCCATGAAAGCTTATTCACATTCATTAGTCCACACAAAGTCCATAGTCTTCTAAGTTAGCCTAGTTAGTGAAGCAGCTAATTTAGAAAACTCTTCTACGAACTTCCTGCAATATCTAGCTAAAACCAAAAAACTTCTAATTTTAGTCACTGTGGTTGGTCTTGGCCAGTTTATAATGGCTTCAGCCTTTGAAGAATCTATAGAGACACCCTCTGCACTTACCACATGACCTAAAAAACTAACTTCATCTATCCAAAACTCACATTTACTAAACTTTGCATACAATTTGTGTTCTCTCAGGGTCTGTAAAGTAGCCCTAATGTTGTTCATGCTCCTCCCAAGTTTTGGAATAAATAAGAATATCATCAATGAAGATAATGATGAAGTGATCAAGATGTGGTTTAAACACCCTTTGCATTAAATCCGTAAAGATAGTAGGTGCATTGGTTAACTCAAATGGCATAACCAGAAATTCATTAATGTCCACACCTTGCTTGAAAAGTTGTCTTGGGAATATCTTCTTCTCTAATCCTCAATTGATGATACCCCGATCTCAAATCAATCTTTGAAAAATATTTGGCTCCAATTAGCTAATCAAACTAATCATCAATTCGAGGAAGTAGATATTTAATTTTTATAGTCACCCTGTTTAGCTAACGATAGTCTATATATAGCCATAGATTCCCATCTTTCTTCTTCACAAACAAAATCGATGCTTCCCAGGGCGAGATATTTGGGGTAATAAAACCCTTTACTCAACAATTCTTCAAGCTGCAACTTAAGTTCTTGTAATTCCCTTGGGGCCATACGATAAGGTGGAATGAAGATGGGTTTAGTTCTTGGCATCAACTCAATAATAAAATCAATCTTCCTTCTAAGAGGTATTCCAGGTAAGTCTTCAGGAAATACATCTAGAAATTCATTCACCACAGGAATTTCTAACAACTGAATTTCCTGTTCCTTTTCATCCACTGTCTTTACACTAGCTAACCATTGTGCTTCTTCATTAGTAATTAATCGACCTCGAGTGGGAGTTTTCAAGGTATTCATGCCTCTATACACAAAAGAAGGTTGTCCTGGAATATGAAAAACTACTCTCTTGACAAAACAATCAAGATAAGCATGATAAGTTGCAAGCCAATCCATACCTAATATGGCATCAAACTCCAAGAACTCTAGCACCCTTAAATCAACACACATTTCATATCCTTTATATTTAACAACACATTTCTTACATATCATATTAGGATAAATTCTTTCTCCAATAGTTATATTCAATATCAAGGGTGTAGTAATTCTAACAAGAGTAAGTCTCAATCTATCTACCATGCTACCAGAAATAAATGATAATGTGGATCCAGCAACAATCAAGACATACATCATAATATCACAAATGTTGATCATATCTTTAATTAGATTCCTGCTGGCCTCGGGGTCAAGTTCAGTCGCTGCCTTAGCTTGGTCTCTTGGAGGTGTTGAAGTCACTATCAATCCCCTTTGTGGTTGTAACACCCTGATTCTCGAAACACTCATAATTACTACAGTGATATCATTCTTAGAGATACATATGCATACATATTCATATTTAGTCACATGAAATCATCAAGAATCGAGATATTACTTGTTTTACACATCAATAATAAATCTCCTGGTCCCACCAGGTCACATCCCACAAAATCATATGAGTAAATAAATGCATAACAAATAGGTTTATAACTAAAAACATGAGATGTCATATTTGTTCAATTTAACCCGATAATAATCAAACTAACATCTAACCCAATGGCTTTGTTTTAAATAACAACTTAATAAATGAAGTAAAGGGAGGTTCTCTAACTACTTGCCTAACTAAAGACAATAATAAACTTATGACTAAGACAACCTGATCAAGGTGGTCTACCACTAACTACACACTACTTTGTCTCATCAACGGTAGTGCTCAACTACTCGGTACCTGAAAAATAAGAAATGGGGTGAGCTTAAAGAACCCACTGGATCATACCCAATACATCTCAAGCATTATTAAAGTCAAAACACAAAATATGCAAACACTTATCAAACATTAGGCATTTCAAACAATTCAATTATTTTTCAGTTGACATTCAGACCGAAAGGACCATCCTCGGTGTTCTCATCAAAGCAACGAGCGCCCAACGCTAATGACAAGCAGGGGTCATGCCCATCATCCAATGTCCGGGAACTAGGGTCTAACCTAGTGTTTCATTTCAAATATTTAGATGTCAAATATAATATCAATTTCATAATTTGAGAACACCCATAGCGATCAATTGTGACTCACTGAGCTGGTACGTAGTTTAGTTCTTGATTATAGTGATCTTAAAGTGTTTAACAAGATCAAGTTTTTAGCATGCTCAATGTCTTCTACTTCCCACACATAACGAAAAATATTGTGAAAACATGAATTCAATATGCACATGATTATAACACATGTTATTGAATACATAAAGCATATCACTCATCATATCATACATGCATGAATTCAATCAATCATAATTATGACATAATCATACCCTAGCATGCTCTTATTATTCAATCAAATAAGCATACAATCATATTTCATATTTAAAACTAAAATAATATGAAAAAACACGGTAATCATTTCTACCTTGTCCGTGTGAATCTTCAAGTCCTTTTTCTTCATGTACTATAATCCTAATAGTCTTGAATTCTCAACCTAAGATATTTTTAGAATTATCATCTTCACTCATAATTTTAATATATCCCAAATTTATATAACTATTTATCTAATTATATATATATATATATATATTATTTTAGACAACTATATTATATATTGTGTATAAGGTTGCAGTTATTATTTATTATTTAATATTAGTAATATGACACACACATATAAATAAAATATATGTATACACATATGCATGTGTGTGTGTGTGTGTCTATATATATATATATAAAATAAGGATTTATTTTGCTATGTATGACAGACTATATAATAATACAACAATAATAATATTAATACTGCATCTATAATAGCATATATACTGCCTAAATCACTACATGGATAAAAGTGAATTGAATATATATATATATATATATATATATATATATATATATATATATATTTATTTATATATATATGAAACTTACTAAATCCATTATAAATACATATTATTCTCATATGTAATAAATTTGTTATACATTGCACATATCATTATAAATATATATTATTCCCATATGTATTTATCTGTAATTCTAACATATATATAAACTAAAATTTGATATACCTATATGTAAAGAGGTCCCTAACTGATTTGAATTCATAAATTAATATATTTATATTCATCCTCAACTAATTTGCCCAATTTCAATATATATATATATATATATATGTCCATCTGCTAATCGATTATATATATGTATTATAAATCTGTGAACTGATTTTATATATTATAAAATTTGCTAATACAATCACTAATCTGCTGCTTATATATTGATTTATTAAATCAATATATGGGTTTTTAGTGTAAACTAATTAAAATCTGTTAACATATTTTATATATTATAAAATCTGTTAATCTATAACTATTATAAATATTCTCACTCATGTATAAATATTATATAAAACCTATTAATATCATATATATGCATTCACCCATGTTAACCAATTATATCTTATAAAATCTGCAACTGATTTTATATATTATAACATCCATCAACCTTTTATCCAATTAGATAAATTACAAGATCTATTCACCATTAGCATATAATCAATTTTTTTTTCTTTTATTCAATCAATTGGTATATATATATATGTGTGTGTGTGTGTGTGTGTGTATAATATGTATGTATGTACCTATGTATTTTTTTTTTCCAACCCATTCCTAAAGAATGTAAAGTAAAGAGAATAAATTATACCTTTAATTTTCAATTCACTCTTCAAATGTAGTTTGAGAACTCTATTAATGGCTTTTAGATGTTCCTTTGTTCTTCTTTAGTGGCTTTAGGGTTGTAGAAAAGTTTAGAATGCTTTTAAAATAGAAAGAATTAGGGTTTATATAGAGAATTCTACGTAGTATCCCAGTTGCATTAGAATACCTAGTTCTCATTTGTATTAGAATATCTAGTTTTTATTTGTATTAAAATACGTACAACGTAGTATCTCACTTTTATTAGAATACCTAGTTTTTAGTTGTATTAGAATACATACAACATAGTCTCATAGTTGTATTAGAATACGTACCACGTAGTCTCTTAGTTATCCTAGAATATGTATTAATTAATTTTTGTATAAATTTTTTTAATTATTACAATCTACCCTCCTTAATTTAAATTTCGTCGTTGAAGCTTGAAATGGCTTACCTGAATCATTTGCCATCTGGAATAATGTCGTTCAGGTGCTCTTGATAAATAGATTGAGATATTTGGTTCGCATTTCACTTTTTAATTCCCAGGTTGCTTCCTCGACATCGTGACGCCTCCAAAGGACTTTGACTAATAGAATGTCTTTTGTCCTTAAGCTCTGTACTTTGTGATCCAGTATACTAATTGCAGACTCCTCGTATGTGGCGTTGTCTTGTACTCATATCTCCTCCTAGTGGATGATATGAGAGGGGCCAGACTCGTAATTTCGTAGCATCGATATGCGAAAGACATTATGAACTAAAGAAATCTGGTTAGGTAGATCGAGCTCATATGCACATTCTCCAATTTTCCTTGTGATCTCAAATGACCTAATAAATCTTGGTGACAATTTTTCCTTGTGTCCAAATCTTCTAATACCCTTTTGAGGACTAACCCTTAGAAACATTCTATCACCCACTTGCAACTCCAAGGGTCTCATCCATTTATCAGCATAGTTCTTCTGTCTACTCTAGGCTATTACTAATCTCTTCTGAATCAGTTTGACTTGCTTGTTCATCTCCTCTACTAATTCTAGTCCGGTAAGCACTCAATTTTCTAGATCTGCCCAGCATGATGGTGACCTACAAGGTCTACCATACAAAGCCCCATAGGGTGCCATTTGGATACTTCCTTGATAGCTATTATTGTAGGCAAATTCAGCTAGATGCAAGTGTTTGCTCCAATTGTCCTTGAAATCAAGAACACATGTTCTCAACATATCTTCCAAACTTTATATTACTCTCTCTGATTGTCTGTCTGTTTGCAGGTGAAAGGTTGTGCTCATTGTTAGTCTAGTACCCAACTATTTCTGCAGACTCTGCCAAAATTGAGATGTAAACCTTGCATCCCTGTCTAATACTATAGTCTTGAGTACTCCGTGTAGTTTCACAATCTCCTTAACATAAAGTTCTCCCAGTTTACTAATTGGATCTGTGGATCTAACTGGTAGGAAGTGAACTATTTTTGTGAGACAATCAACTATAACTGTTAGCGAACCCGCAAGTATACGAGATCGCTTGTAGTAATATCCGAAAAGTCCGGGTATCGTCCTTAGGGAATACAAATGGTAATTGAATTTTCTTGAACACCAAAGTTGACAAAGATCTCAATTTAATCAAGACAAGATTAAAAATAATTAAATTGATTAAAATTCAGAAAATAAAGTAAACAAGATGAAAGTAGTTTGTGAAATTCAGTAGAGAAACATGTCTAGGATAATGATAGTCTCCACATAGTTTGTAAATCCTGAATATGTTGTTGGTCTTAGCAAACCTATGAATTATAGCATCTATGATTGAAACCCTTTCCCAAGGTGTTTCAACACTCACAAGCATTGTTTCGTTAAACCCTCTCCTGAGGCGTTCACTAGACAACCTATGTGTTTGTGTTCAGAATCCCTGTGCAATTCCCCAGATTGGTCAACAATCTCCCGATCAATCAACT
>JAJIYU010002287.1:0-31487 GCA_030144865.1 Tinospora cordifolia
TGCTTTATGTCTAGGGTTTATTTATGTTGCATATTATTCATTCATCATCTAAAGAATGCATTTTTGCATCTCTTTACCTATTTAAAAGTGTGCACATAAAGTAAGCAACACTCCAACACACACTTTCTGAAATTTCTGGGTTGAATAGTGTGGACAGCCCCTTTTCTTGGTGTTTTCTGCTTCAAACGGCTCAAGGACTGGGAAAACCACTTGTAGGATCTTGTAAGTGGTAGTACTAGCTTCGAATCAAGCTATAATTTGCTTGATTTGGTTGAGGGTTGAAGGAGATCCAAGCCAAAGAAGTTAGCTCCAGAAATCTGGAAAATTTTTGGGTTTGAGCTCAAGAGGGGGTTTTGTTGCATGGGAGAGGCTTGCATGGCAAGAATGAGTGACATGTGGCATCCAGGTGGCATCTAGCTTCACATACTGGATGCCCAGTTGGCAGCCTGGATTGGCCACAAGGGAGGCCATGAAGTGATGGCCAAAACTATGGATCAAATACCACATGCTCCCATGGTTTTGGTGCTAAAAAATGGCTGAAAATGCTGAAAATTCGCTAAAATTCCGAAAAAAATCAGAAATCCCATGCAGAAAAGACAAACAGGGCCATTTGGACCCCTTTGGGCGTGTGGGCCGGCCAGCAGGTGGGCCGGCCCACGGTTTGGGCCCCGAACTGGCGCGGTCGGGCCCGGGGCGGCCCGACCAGCTTCAGCCCGCACGGGCCATTTGGCCCGTGCGCTGAAGCAGCCCACTTATTATTATTAATTTTTTTTGTTTTTTCTTTGGTTTATTTATTTATTATTATTATTATTTCTTTTTTTACACACATATACGTATACATATATATATGTATTATATATCAAAATTTCACATTTTTCGTCCTCTACGATTATAAATTTTTTAATTCACCATTTTTCGTCAAAATACCAATGTTATAAATCATTTCATAATTAAATTAATTATTTCCTCTAAAATCATATTTTTCACCCAAAAATTTCATTTATCATTCTAAAAATCTGATAATTGTTCCAAAAATTCATAAATCAATCCTATAAATTATTTTCCTCAAGAAAACACATTTTTCTAATACTTGCATGTGTTTTCTCCTTAAAATTGTATTTTCTCGAATTATTTCCATTTCTTTTAATAATTAATCCGAAATTGAGAAAAATTGAGGAAAATTTTGTATTTTCTCATTATAATTCCAGAAAATACATTGAGTACATGAACGTCAGACCCGTCGTTTCGATGTTAAAAATGTGGGTCGTCACATTTCTCCCAAAATTCCATTAATTATTCTAAAAATTACATAATCATTTTGAAAAATCAATAATTAATCACAAAAATCGTATTCTCTCCAGAAATTATATTTTCCTTATAACTTAATGTATTTTCTCTTAAAATTGTATTTTTTTCAATTACTCTAATTTTCTTCAATAAATAATTTAAATTTAAGAAAATTTGAGAAAATTCATGTATTTTCATTAAAAATTCAAAAAAATATATGTAACGGACCCGTTAATTGTATATCAAAACTATGAGACGTCACAAATATTTTGGCTAAGTTCACAAATACATGAAGACAACAATGTGCAACACACTGAATATAAAAACGATGAACACATTGAAAATAACGATAGTGCGGTATAAAATAAAGAGGGAAAAATAAATAAATAAATAAATAATGAACATAAAAAATATATCTCATGATGAAAGATAAACTTACTAAAAATATTTATTGATCTAAATTAGGTCAACATCTCGGATGGATTCAAAGCAATGCATATCTTGAGGCGGTGGAATATCGAAACAGGTAGAGATGACACCATATATTTAAAGTATTATTATATAAGCATGATTAGATGAACTAATTGTTTCAATAATGGTATACTATGAAGATATGTTTGTTTGTAAATGATTGTCTATTAAATGAATCAGTGCTTGGTTGTCAATTATTTAATGTACATGTCTATTGCTTGTTATGCTAAAATGATCTCGCATGAAAATATGAAACCATGAATCAATGTGTATAAGTGTTAATCTAATTAATTAAGTATCATGAGAATGATATAATGTGGACATGGTATATATTGTGATATTATAAGAAAAATATTAAATAAAGATAAGAATATACATACAGGGACGATGACTCACATGGGTATCACCGGTGGGCCCAAGAGATGATACTTTTGACTAACATTGGGTTGCCCAAGGGGATCCTCTAGAGACTGGTTACAAGGTAACCTTTATATGATAACCTGATGAAATATCGAATGACTCCTAAAAGATGATTTGATGAAAAATCAAATGACTCCTAAATTTTTATAAATGATATGAGATACATGTATGAGATGCGCAATGTGCTTGATGATAAAAGGGCTACCTAGGGATATTTTTCCTACCTAAGAAAAAACTTTGACTTAAATAATCAGTTTGTTAAAACGCCTAATGTTTTAAAATGTATGCTTGTTTTTCTATTTATGTTCGTTTAATAATGATTTAAAATTTAGGATGGATCTACTGGGCTCTTTGAGCTCATCCAATTTTTTTTTTTTTCAAGGAGAGAAGACTATTGGTGAGAGTATGCTCAGTCAACCTCATTTTGATTTTGATGAATGAATTCCAAACCATCAATGAACATTGATACTAGGCCCTATGGGCACAATTCCTTATTTAATCGTTTCTCTTATAGACATTTAAACTATATGGTTTATGTTTGGCCAATGGGGCCTAGGCTAATTTAATCATTTTATGTTTGACCAATGGGCCTAGACGACTTTAATTACTTTGGTGGTTTGAGTATTTAAATCTTTTAAATCAGTATACTTTGATTTTGTTAGTATTGTTCCTTGAACTAGAATTAATGGTCTTATGAGATTTATAGTGTGTGTATGGGCATAAAGTGACACCACAAAGATGGATATTAAAATAAATGTATTCAAATTTTACTATTATGTTGGAAATAAAATTTTCTTCAAAATTACCCCGAATTTTTTTTTGAAAAAATAAATTTAATTATTTTAAATTTTCTAACTAATATGTATTACATCATTTACTTATTGATTTTAAAAAGAAAAAAAAACTAGGGTGTTACCTCCCATGTTATCTATGAGGCATATCCAGACATTTGGATGGTCATGGTGAGAGCTTTACTATTTTGGTTGTTATATTAATGAGGTTTTTCTATTGAGTGATGTTATACTTTTCAGTGTTAAAATCACAAAAGTTTGCTTTGAATTGGATCATCTGGTTAATTTTGATTTTTCAATTTACTATTTAGTCTTTGATTATCATATTTGTTTTTTCATTTGTGGTAACAACCTATAACTTAATGGAGTTGGAGAAGCATGGTTTTCAATTGGAACTATTTTTAGTTCAATTATCTCATTTGCAATTCCTCTCCTGAATTATTTTGTGTAAGAGGATGTGACAAATGTATATTAAGATTATCTCATTTTGTTTATTCAATATTACAATATTCATATATTAATAATATACCAATTTTATATCGACTGTATACCAACTTTTGGTATACTAATAATTGTCAGTCAATGATTTACAATGCTACATACTAATATTATACTATTTGTATATTGATGTTCTACTATTGTTTGTAAGCTAAATGTTATATCAATATTATACGGATTGTATACTAATGTTATATCATTAATTATAAGTTAAATATTATACCAATGTTATATCGATTGTATACCAAATTTTAATATACTAATAGTTATTAATCAATAATTTTTACAATACTGTATACCAACGTTATGCCAACTGTATATCAATGTTATAATATCGTTTATAAGTTAAATGTTATATTGACTATATACTAATGTTATACTAAAGTTGTTACTCAATGATTTTTGATATTTTTAATATTAAGTTTATGATATATGTATAAAAATGAAAATATCAGTATTTATATAATTATTTTTATTTTTTATACAAAAATGTATTTTTTTTCTAAAGAATATTATAGTTAATTTTAGCAAGCAAAAGCCTTTTAACTAGCCCAGAGGCATATTATGGTTACAGTTGTATAAAAAGCATCTTTTGCTGAAGTATTGAAATAAGAAAGATATTATTGCTGTGTTTTCATCTTTTCAATTGAAGCCTTCCCTAACTCGAATCGGTACTCGCTGTGCCTTGTTGTATCAAGATTCCAGTATCCTCTAGCCTTACTTTCACTATTTTTAGAGCATGTTATGATACTTGAACAAAAAATGAGGAAAGTTGGTCTTTGTTGTAACTTAAGGCCAAAAAGAAAAGATTTTGCTAAGCATTTAAAATTTTTATTTGGGGGCTGGTTTGGTGCATATAATATGATATGATTATTTTGGTGAGATATAGGATGAGATATAACAATTTTTAGAAAATATTTTTTTAAAAAATAAAAATAAAATTTTTTTAGGTAGAATAACTTAATCATACTATTTTTAGTAGGATTGAATTATCTTACCACTATAGAATAAGTGATGTAGGCTTAAATAAATTTTTATCTTAAATTATGTAATACCAAATATAAGATAGAATAAAAAAAATTATTCTATACCATCCTAATCTCTCCTACCAAACGAGCCTAAAAACTAAAGACTCCACTGACTCATTTGTATTTTACTAAGCAGTGCACAAGTAGCTTAGACAAGTAGTTTAGGTTTTAACTGTTGAAACTTTTAAAAATCAGTTAAAACTTTCTGTTTGTGTTTTTCTTCGTTCCATTTTCTCGAATAGTTGTTCTAGAAACTTACTACGCGGCATCCACAGTCACCAACTCCCACGGTCAACGTTGACCCAGGCACCACATCTCCATGGACTTCTCTTCCACCATCACAGCAACTCCTCCTCCTCCTCCTCCTCCTCCTCCTCGACCATTCAAGGCCCTAATCCCTAAATTCTTCCAATGGCTTGAATTAATCTGCAAATTCTGTGCACTGATGACTAGGACTTGACAAATGGACCCGCAATCGGCAGCAGAGAAGGCTGTGTCCGTAATCGGATTTGGGTACGATCTGACGAACGACGTCCGACTCTCCTACTGCAAGCCCGGGCCCTACGATTCGCGCCTGATCGAGCTCGATCAAACCCGAACTCGAGATCTCGTGGTTCCCGGTGGGGTTGTGGTTCGGAACGTCCCCGAAGCGATTAAATGCCTTCAGGGAGTGCGGACGCGGTCGAGGTCGGATATGGTTTGCTTTGGTCAGGTGAGATAGGTGTGGTGTTCTTGTTGATGTAGAGGTTTTATTTATCTTTGTAATTTTTTTTTTTAGGTTGAGGGTTTGTGGTTACTTGGTTTTCTCTGTTAGTGTTGACTGGGGGATCACTACGCCAAACATTGTTTACGAGTTTAAGTTGATCTTGTTTTATCAGATTGAATGAATTAAGAGACTTTTTCTGATCTCTCTACTGTTGGTGAAATGAACTAAGTGTATATATTTTGTTAATAACAATGACTACTTTATCCCTTTTTTAAATATAAATTCAGTTAGTACTCTGTTGAACTGAATGCTATTGCAATCGAAGGGTATCTTATCCTTTTAACCATGAATGGAGTAAAAGAAACCTGATTTTTGTCTTGGAAACCTTGACAGAGTCCTATATAATCCTAAAAAAGTGAAATACTAGCTTAAAGTGTTTTGTCGATATTCTCAATTTGTGATTTAACTCTCTCTCTTTCTTTTTTGATTCATTTGTAGTTCTCTCTAATTTGTATGTTGCTTTGATGCTTACACTTCACGAACATGTAATGGCCTTGATGTGCAGTTAAAATTTGGTTCATTAAATGATTGCTTATCAGAGCTGTCCATGCATTTTCTAATTTTCCTTTTTCATATATTTCAGATGTCAGAGAAGTTCAATCAAGAATTTTCTTTATCTGGAAAGATTCCATCTGGTCTATTCAACATTATGTTTGATTTCCAAGGCTGTTGGCCAATTGACACAGCTTCCACGAAGACTCTTGGTTTTGATGGTTGGTTCATTAGTTTGTACAATATCAAATTGGAAAGATCTCAAATAGTGTTGTGTGAACATATAGTACAAGAAGTTCCATCTACATGGGATCCTGTTGCCCTTGCTGGGTAAGTGTTCCCTACTGAAGTTTTTTATTGAGAATGATTTTTCTAAAAGTTTTCTTTTGTATATGGGCATTTGTGCTTGTGTATGTGATATTAAATGAATAATCTATGTGGAAAACTAACAGAAAAGATGGTGAATGTAGTTCTTAAAGGGCACTTTTTTCATGGGCAATTTGTGAAATTGGACAATTCCTATGTGTTACTTGACAATATCATTTTACAAGTCAAGAGCAGTAGCAACAGTATAGCAAGCAGTAAATAGTTGAAAGCATACTTGTATTGATATCATGTAAAGTTGTACAATCATATGTGTTCATAGGAAAGGAATACTCACGCACCCAAATGGAGCAGGTAATGCTAAAGCAATCTACAGTTACGTGGGACAGTAATTGGTAACTTGAGAAGGGATATTTGAGTTTAAGGGACATTTATACATTAAACTTTTACTCCATTCTTGAAAGGAAACATCAAAGTGAGACCAATGGCATTAGCCCTAAAAAGTACAAAAGTGTACCTCCCAATACATTGAAGACATAATGGTGAATGAAGCGACATAAGCATGACCCTTCGCTTGCTTTGTAATAAATATGTTCATGAAAATTTGACATGAATTTGTGAATGCCATTTGGAATGTCCAAATCCATGTTGTCCTAGTTGACCCCAGGAGTTCTACTATCGTCTCCTTAAAAAAGAGCTATTGGAGACAAATAATTGGAAAGTATTTATGGTACCATAGTATACTCAACAATCAAGAAATGCCATAAAACTCAAAGGTATAAAAATGAAAAATTATATGAAAGTGACTTTTATTAATGTGTTTGTTTGATTATAAAATTAGTTAATTCCTTGATATGACTAACAAAATTAACATCTATGGACTTTTGTTTTGAATGATTAAAAGAATATATTTTTTTCCTTGTTGGTTTGTTCAACTTCTTGTCATTTGTTTTCTTTTGTATTTGTCTTTGTTTTATTTATTTATTTTGAGAGAGTGCACATTTTGGCAATTATTAGTGTAAGAAGAAATACAACTGTGAATTGAGTAAAGACTGAAAACCATGAGATATTAATACTGAAAATTTTAGTTATAAGAATCAAAGAATTAATGTTAGATGTGTAGTACGTGGACAGTCTTATATGATTGATGCATCTCACTTAAGTTGAAAAATGAGTAACAATGAGGCCTTTGTTAGGGTTGACAGTAGACATGCTTGAGGCTACAATTTGTTGGACAATGAAGTAGCAAGAGGAAACATACTAGGTGTAGTAAAAATGTGAATTTAAGATTTGTGGCAAAATGAAGATAAAAAATACACAAGTATATCTGAGAGATGTTAGTAAGTGGCCCTAATTAGAGAATGTAATAGAGAACTAATTAAGATGGTTCAAAAGAACTTATTTTTATTTATTTTTGACAAGAAAGATAGTTCAAAAGAACATAAGATATGCTATTTAGGAAGAGTAAGTTAATGATAATTAAAGATAAGATATAGCCGTGTTGAAGAGCTCCACGTTCTTGTCCATGAGATTAGTGCAGAAGGCATGATAACATTTCACGATTTCAAGTTTCAGCAGAAGTTGAAAATTGCCTCCTTCTTGGAAATATTTCATAGCATAAATGGATTAAGATGGAGGTTGACAAGCTGACTGAATGACTTGACATACCAAAGTAATAGCGTGAAAATCAAGAACAATTTTAATTCTAAGGTTTCAAAAGTGAACTTAGTTTATGAGAATATTTCTATATCTATTAATAGATCTTAGCACGCCTCTCTCCAGGATTACAGGAAATTTTATGTCAATGGTGATATTCCAAAGATCAAAGGTAACTTTTACTTGCACGGTAAACCTGAGTATTTGTGCCAAGGACTGTAAAACATTGAACTCAACAAAAGAGATTAAATTCAACAGAAGCCAACCAGGCCAATTCTTTTTGTATGGTGTTTCATAGACATATCCTGTAGGAAATACTAGAGATTGGTAGAAAAGTTTTGGAGGTGCAAGCATCAAGATCTACGCAAATAGGGAAATGTTTTTATACGTCACAGTTTTGGATGAAAAGCTTTGTATGGGAAACTCTCTATTTCTGCTGTGATTAGCAAAGGGAAAGTGGATCCTAAAATCCCTTTTTTTGAAGGTACATATTCTCTCTGTCTTTTTCCTTTAGTAGAAACTATGAATATTATTAAATATAGCTATAGAGAGATATCTACCTGCTGGACGAGGTATCCAAGCAGGGGAGAATGAAGGTTCATATTCTTAACAGTAAGCTTCACTTACCAGACATCTAGAAAAGTCTTAGTATCAAAGCCCCTTTTGAGAAAAACTGGCTTTATGCTAGCATTTAAATATGATAAATGGTTTATCACAAATGGATTCTCTGCAGAAAAAGGTTTATGAATTATGGGATTGTAAAACTCAATGCTACATTTGTTTATTTGTTTCTTATTAGTAGTAAATCTTCTTTTGCTAGACTCTTTCTGTATTTTAATCTGTATCATGATAGATCATGGCCTATTAATTAAAAAAAAATAATGATTTGGCAGAGTTAGGATTTCAAAATATGAAAATAATCCCTTAAGTATCTACGGATAACTTTCATGAACGTGAGCTCTGTGTTGAGCTAAAGTTGCTTTCATCGCTTACATACATATATATATATATATATATATATATTTAATTCAATGGGTCCACATGTCTTCTAGAATTAAGTTACTCTAACTATGTGATCTAAAATAAATTCATGCTAAAGGAGAAATATTTCTGTTACTCTTTGTTGATGGTTGTACAATATATTACACGGTATTTCCTATGATAGATGAAATGTTACACATGTTTTAATAGAATAAAATTGAGATTGAAAATGAACTAAAAAAAGAAAATTGAAATATTGAAGGTCTAACAGAGATGGAGAATATAATATCAGTCCAGTCTCTTTGTAAATATTATCATCTAAAATGGATCTATCAACCAAGGAACACTACTTTATTCTTCTTATCTAAATTGTATAACAGAAGGTCCAGTCTATGATAAAAAGTTATATATATATATATATAGATCATACTTTTGTTTCTTTTAAAAAGAAGTCCAGAATATAAAAATGGAGCATAAAAAATATATGAGCCTTTTACTTAAATGTTAAGGAGTACTTAGGCACTTGTGATGACTGGTGAGAAGCTTTGTTAGATCTGTTACATACTAAAAAATCAATAAAAAGCATGAATGAAATACTCTTAACAATATCCCATGATTTTATTGTGTGACTCATGAATTTGATTCCTTAATACCTTGTACAACTATAGATGTCCTTTTTGTTTTGTATATTGGTAATTTCCAGACCCCTTTGTTTTAAAAGGAAATTTTGAATATTACTCATGATATCTTGACTTGCTCGCTAATGTACAGCTTCTTCTCCCATTTTTTTGTTCACCTCTATGTAAGGAAATTCCAAAATTTCTTTTTAATGTATTATGCTCAAAGTGATAGCACTAGCCAGTGTTAATGCTGTAAGGCCTTTAAGTTCATGTCAGTGAAATTGTTACCGAGTTTCTGGTTTAATTTGTTCTCGGTATGATTTGCCAGGTTCATCAAAAAGTATGGTACTCATGTTATTCTTGGGGTAAAGATGGGAGGTAAAGATGTAATTCATATTAAGCAGCTGGCAAACTCATGTCTTCAGTCATCTGAGGTGCAGAAATTATTAGAGAGATTAGCTGATGAGAGATTCTCAGACGTTACCGAGAGAAACAAAGTCACTAATGACTTGCGAAGAGGGTACAAGGTATGTAGATTCTAAAGCTGAGAAATTTTCGCACGACAGTGATAATTACTGCTTAGCCTATATCTTTTGTTATTAGACTCATAATTAATGATCTGATGCATGCTATGTAAGCTATATATATTCATGGCTTCAATCCTCATTATTTTACCTGTGAAGAAAATATACCTTTAAAGAAAATATTGCTTATTAGAATGTACAGAAAAATACATATATTACTTGAAGATGCTGTTGTGATATGCCATGTTAATGGTATTGAATCGCATAGGAATGGTATTGCACTTTAAATGTATCAAATTTGTTCTGATATGTCAGTATTCATGTGTATAAATGCCTAGTTCATGTATAGAAACTATGCACTTCATACCTGCATCAAGGCACGACGCAAGGAGTGTGCATGTAGTTGAAGTTGTCATAATTGTCATACTTGAACACATTTAACACACCTGAGATTCATACCTTGCCTTGAGGACACAGGATTACTTTTCCACGTTCTCAGTTGATCTTGTTGAAAAATTAAGAATGCAAACTAAATTTCTAAATCACACTTCATTTTTTCCCAAATTCAATTTCAGTAGAAAAAGAATGTAAGTACGACTAACCATTTTTGGTCGAATAAATATTGTTTGCAAGATACTCAAAACTGCATGATCTGAAGGCCTTCATTTGCCAAAGATAGAACCTCTACTGCAATTACTTCTCTTGCAAACCAACATCCTCATAACATGCAACAACGCTGCCAATGAAGCACAAAAGATCAAAAAGGAAGTTGAAATTTGATCTTGACCCTAACCTCTATGAACCTGAAGCTTCTATCACAACTCTTGGGAGTTCCTTCTATGTGTTGTTTCCATTCCATGTTCATTTCATAGAGAGCCTCAATGTGGCTCTATTTGTATTCTCTCTATTTCCTAACATCCCTTGGGTGTCATTGGCATTTGAGAAAGAGTTTTCCAGTGTACTTGTTTCTATTTCTACATATTGTATCTATGTGGAGGATACAAAGTTTTTGTTTTGTTTTTTCTTAAAAGAAGATATAAGTTCTTAAAAAAAAATCTTACAATAATCAAGAAATTGAAAAAAAATACATTTGGGAGGTTTTTGATGATTTTGATATATTATACGTGGTAATTGATGGTTTTTGATCATTCAAGGTACTAAATCTCTTTCTTTACTTGCTTCTATTTCTTTTTTCATGTGTTACATTTTATTTTCATTTACAAATTCAATACTGTAATTGTATTATACAAATTTTATACGTAACTGTCAATTAGTAGTTGAATTGGATTATGTGCCCATATTTATTTTATAAGTAAGTCCAACTTTTATTAACTTATGAAGCATGTGGTAAACGCTAAAATTGTTTATGTTCTTCGACCATTTTGTATAGTTATGCTAGAAATTGCTTGACCCAAAAGTTATAGTTGAAAGGTTGAGGCTCGACTGTGACCTATCATCACGAGGAATGTATGCGTACCTTAAGGTATGGTTTACGGCCAACCTCTCAATTGCACCAATCACATGGTGGACAACTGAGGTCATGTCAAGATAAGAGCTTGTGCCTTGCCATCTCACTTTATGAGAACCCCTAATCATGATGCTGATCTTAATGCCTTTTCTCTAACACTAACTCTGTAATATCCCCCTTCCTTAACTTTTTAAAAAAATCTGGTTATATTTAGTTTTAAATGCCATGGTTAATTTATTTTCTTAAAATCATTCTTTTCTTTACAATTTAACTTGTTTCTGAAACCTTTTTTTATGTGTTAATGTTGAAATGTCGTTATTGTATGTGAAAGTAATTTCAAGCAAATATTCTAAGGGGGATGCTACTTATCATTTTCGTGCTTTGTTACAATAGACAAACATAATGAAAGAAATTATGTAATCAGATGTGAACATGGAAATTATATGAAAAAGTTCTGATTAAAATTCGAGATAATGATGATCAAATTGTCCAAATACAATGGGCCTCACATTCAAGCCTAAATTAGCCCTATCTAGTTAAGGCTTAGATGTCATGCATCAAAGTTGACAATTTCAAATGGGGCATACAATCTCTTGTGACTCACTTTGTAAAAGAGACGTCACATAGTTCTATATGTAAGAATTCAATCGGTTGGCTCCTTTCACACTAGAGATGGTGGCTACCAATGAGCTTCGGATGCATCAAATCAGAGATGAGTACTGTGATCGCATCCATGAAGGATTGACATTTTGTGACTGCACAAGCAAATGTTGGAATGACGAGAGTCGCAACCACTAGGATGACTGTAACCACAACAATGTCGTAGAATGCATCGGTAGGACAAGTAAATCCATCAATGTTGGGAAGGCCATACTATTAGAAGAGAAAGCCATTACTGAATAAGAAGCCCAAATATAGTAGTCAAACTAGCTAGATAGAGGCGTCTATAGCTTAGTTGTGATAGGATCAAAACTACCACAAGCACAATGTATGACGAATAGAAGTATACAACAGATAAGAGAACTACAACAACAGAATGGAAGCAAACATAACAGACAGGAGGCACAGGGTCTTAGGTTGCATCCTCTGCTTCTAGATCAGGTAGCATCGTTTACTTGCTTTAGGTGTGGGGTGATGGGACATAAAATTTTCCAATGTCCACAGTTTGCACTCAAAGACCTTAAGCTACACAAGGTGGTGGAGCTACAACTGGGATGCGTGAATATGCTAAAGTACTAATAGAACTTAATCTAGTGTTCAGTAAACAACTTATTGAAGGTATCATTAATATCTATGATACCCCTATGCATGTTTTAATTGATATTAGACTTACTCTATCATTAATTGTTGGGCATATGGTAAATAGATTGCATTTTTCTCTGGTTAGAATTAGTACACCTTCGATTTTGAGTACAGTAGTAAGAGAAAGAATATATTCAAACATGGCATGTGAAAACTGCGTGGTAAACCATGAGAGTCATGAAATGATTGTTAGTCTTAGAGTCTTGCAGTTTTTGGAGTTTGATGCTATTTTGGGTATGGATTGGTTGGCCGCTTATCACGCATGTGTTTACTGCTTTTTTGAAAAGGTACTCTTTTAGATTGGATGTGTTTCCAGATGATTAGTTGGGGTTACCATCCAAATGAGAGATAGATTTTATTTTTGAATTGGCGCCTGGTGCTAAGTCTATTTTTGTTCCTCCATATCGAATGACATCGAAGGAGTTGCAAGAACTTAAGATACAATTGGATGAGTTGATGCTTAAGCGTTTTATTACCCTAAGTATTATTCACCTTAAGGTGCACCTATATCCTTTGTAGAGAAAGGATGAAAGTTTATAGTTGTATATAGATTATTGTCAATTGAACAAGGTGATTGTAAATAATAAATATCCTTTACCGTGCATTGATGATTTATTTAATTAGTTGAATGATGTTAAATTCTTTTCTAAGATTGATACATGATCTGGATGCATCTGCTAAAGGTTCAATATGCCAAAGATTGCTTTGAGAACAAGGTATGACCATTATGAATTTCTTGTGATGGCTTTCGAGTTAACTAATGCTCCTGCTATATGTTGCACATGGGGTACAAAATAACAAAATATCAAGATCCACGCCCCACATGCGGTACACAAATTGATGAAAAGAGAGAAATCTTAATGGCGCGATTACCTCTGGAAAACCTTGTCATGGAGTACCTGCGTTTGAAGATAAGGTGGGATAAGCTTTATGAGCTCGGGAGCTCTATTTTCAAATTAAACAAACATTTACAAATATAGATTATTCAAAATACTGTGGGCATTAGCCATTTCAAAAAACAGATTAGTTTTCAATTGACATTGGGTAGGATAGTAGCCCATAGACCATTTCAATACGATAGAGACATAATTTGGTCAGCTATAGTGTCATGCACGCGATCCCACATCTCCACGGTGTCGAAGACCAACCATTGTTCGCCCCTATCAAACCCCGAACCAAGGTCTTAGAGGGAAGGTTTTCAAAATCATCTTTACTCCTGGACCAAGGTTACACTAGTGAGGATTTTTTAAAAAATGTCCCCACGTCGGACTAGAGCATCATAGGTGATGTTTTGTCATAGAAAATCAATACTCCATAAAAATGTACTATGAACGACACCCAAAGGCCGACCATCTCAAAAAATGTGTTGTTATCTTAATTGTATTCTTTATATGTTGTTAACAATATTATATTGTATGTAACTTAAAAGTCATTCAAATGATTTCAACTATCATCATGCTCATTAGGTCATGCATGGGTTTGGGAAGAGCTCCTATGCTTCTTAAGGCTAACTACTTGCACTTGCGCCAAAATGGCAAGTGTGCAGGTGCCCCCAACTTTCCAACCCTTTTTCTTTCATGAATATATATAATTTTTGGTCCTCTCTTCATGGATAATGAAAGTCTAGTGTGGACATCCACAAGCATGTCATGTGGCGACCTATGAGCCCTTAGGGTGATGGAAATTCATGTACAAAGTTGGTACTTAGGAAATTTTGACAGTTGAGAATTTTGGGCTAATTTTCACGTAGTGCAATTTTTTTCCTTGATATCTCAAGCATTTTGACACGAAGCTCATTACGTAATCCAATTGTTTTCTCCTTGAATTAATTTTTCAAACTTCCTTGGTACTCATGTTACACTGGTAAAATGAACCAGTTGTTGACTGTGGTCAACCTTTGTTGACCGGAGGTTATTTCGGGTCAAATCATGATTAATTTGGGTTGATTATGATTGATTAAGATAATAATTTCCAGGATATTATACCTGATGATGCCTATAAGCTATCATTAACACTGTTTCATATATTGCTCCATATCGCATGTAGAGAGACAAAAGAGAGGTAGAAGAAAAGATAAATACCCATCATGCAAATATGAAACGTGGAATTGGGGACAACAAGAGTTGAACTCAAGGCTTTGTATAAGGTCAACACTCTAATACAATGCGAGCAACTGCTTGAATATTTAAGCTATCGTTGCCATGTGAAGGTCCAATATTGCACATGTAGCTTTCATTGATAAGTTGGTCGTAAGCAGGTATTAGTATCCTTTGTTTATCAGTTGGTTCAACTTTAAGCGTTTTCTCCATTGTTGAAGTTCATTCAAACTCTAGATAGATGTGCCCATCTCGTGGAATGGGGTCATGAACCATGATTGCTATTTGTGAAATTAATTGACTTCAAATGTTTGATTGCTTAATCAATTCAAGATCTTATCCTTTACTTTTTTTTTTTTTTTTTTTTTTGACATTACTTGTTTTAAATGGTCTAGAACAGTTTCCATTTTTTGATTATTAAGGTTATTTCTTAAAAAATATTTGCCATGCTTCCCTCACAATTCACATTTGAGCATGAAGCAAATCACGAGTGTGTTGAAAATTCAATATTGTTGTTCTTATTCAAGAAAAAAAAAACAATTCAATATTGTTGGTCAAAAAATTTATATAGAACTATCACAAGTACTCTCCTTGAGTGCAAACCCACCTTGCATGTTGAGAGACAAAAGATAGATATGTTTGCGTGAAGAGAAAGAACGAACAAAAAAAAAAAAAAAAAAAAAAAGAAAGAAAAAGAAAAAGAAAAAAACCAATTGAAATGCTTACAAAGAGACTGAAATCAAAGTCTCTCTCAAGTCTAGGGTTTTGATGCCATGTTGGAGCATTGTGCAAAGGAAGGTTGAGCAAGGAGGATCGGGCAAAATTTAATTCTCAAAAATAAGGCACTGGTTGGTTAGAGGGTATGGAAGTTCTGAATGGAGAAGGATCTATTTTGAGGAAGGGTTATTGGTTGGAGGCATGGCTTTAGGGTTAAGTAAAGGAATTTTGGGCTTACTAATATACCCACCTTTAGAAGTTTGTAGAAAATTTTCTCCTTGATGTATCCCATTTTTATCTTGTTAATTAGGTTTAAACTTGGTAAGGTTACCTCTACTTTTCTATTAGGGGATCTATGGTGTGGAAGTGATAAATTGTTGAGAATCTAAGCGTATACTTTCTCTCTTCTTATCATTACAAACCTTAATTTATTTTGCAAGAAACTTGGGGGAGTCTATGGTGTCTTGGGACTTTCATTTGGGTAGTGACAATCCCTTCGTAAGTAGAGGTTGAGCTCTCGTCCTTATAAGGTTATTGTAGGGATGTCATCCATATGGGAGCAATGATAGAGTCTCTTGGCTATTTGAGTCCTACCACCTTTTTTATGATCAAATCCTTTTATTCTTAAATCATCATTGAGTATCGTGTTTCTCCTTTTTATAGTCATAGCTCATTTTGGAACGCTTGTGTGCTGTCAAAGGTAAATTCTTGGGATGAGTAGCTTCTCATTTTTTTTAAAAGAAGAAAGCATTTATATTAATAAAGATAGCTGCCAGATGAGCTATCTGGACAGATATACCAGTGACTACATAATGTTTTGCTGATTACATATTCAGTTTTCAAAAGCACATCCATGAATCATGTTAGAGGTAGAGATCCAAGTACAAAATAGAGTCATAGATCTCTCCCATATCATCACTGTCCTATAATTGTCTTTGAATATCTGATCATTTCTCTTTTCCCAAAACGCTATACCATATGACAAACAATATTATTCTCCCGTATCCTATGATACTATTTGGATAAATGCTATCTGACGCTGTAAGGTTATCCCCTATCATGAGAGGTGTGATGGTAGGACATTGTCGCTGTCATTGGTGCAAAATCTCCTTCAGAACTCTACTTTGGCCAAACAATGCTGCAGCGCCTCCGCGTTCCTTCTGCACATACATCATATAGTTGGTTGCAATGAGTGTGAAGGATATCTTCTTTGTAAAACATCTGCACTCTTTAATTTAGTTAAGAGAATGAGCTAGATTAGGAGCTTGGCTTTTATTGGAACTTTTGTTTTCCAAACAAATTGAGCATAGGGAAAGGCTGGGTCTTGATTTCTAGCATCTCATGGGGAAAGGATGAGTAGCTTCTCATGGGAAGATGAAAATGGGGAATAGGCTGCGAAACCTTTCACTTATTCATTTATATTTGTGTTGTTGTTATTTGTGGTATATGGAAATATTAGTTGGGGAGGAAATAAACTTTCTATCTATGAATAATATTTAGACATATTGGAGGGATTATCTGAAAGTGGTTTGTCTAGTACTCTATGAAGGGAAAGGAACAAATGGGTGTTTCAAGATGAATTTTCTTCGACAGTCAAAAGTGTGAGTTTTCTCATGTATTAGCTTCTTTATGTATACCTAGTAGTAGTCAATCTAGAGGATATAGGATGGGTGATTGATTTTGAGGGTAGGGCAATCTTGTATCTATATAGGAGTATGGCTAATATTAATGGTCGTGTATATAATTCTTGACTTTTATACCAATACATGCATGAAATACCTTTTTAGTTTCTTAATTTTTTTAGCATAATTCTCTAAATTTGATTGAATTTAGTTGTTTTCTTAACATCAAATTACAAATTAAATGTACCCGAATTATCACAATATGTCAAAAGTTTGGTAAATTATCAAAATAATTTGAAAGACTCTAAGAATCTTTTAGTATTGTTTTACTATTCCTTCAAAAATTAAAAAAAAAAAAATCAATTTGTATTCAACTTTTGTTATAAGATGTCTCCAAAGAATAAAATCATATGAAGATATGAGATTGTTTAATCTTACAATTATATATGTAATGAATAAAAACTGAAAAATTCACTGTAAGAAAAGAATAAAATAAGATGTGGAAAACTCCAATTCTTAATTAGAAAGAAAACTGAACATATATTTTTAAAATTATGTAATTGAACCTTATATCTCTTATTTGTGTTAAACGTGCAAGTAATATAATAGTTTGTTATTCATGCTTATTAATATAAATATTGAAAGCTTTAACTTAACACCACTTCATTCATGTTTTAATGAGTTTAAGTACACAATTGTGTTTCTTTCAACATACCTAAAAGAAACAGGGTTGGAAATTTTGGGATACTTTGGATATAAATAAGATCTCAAGAGCTGTAGAATCCTAGATGCTAGCTGTGAATTATTATTATTATTTTTTATATCAAGTATCTAGGCATCTGATAAAAGATCCTGCGTTACTGTAGATAGTTTTCTTATTTAGTTAGTTTCTTAATACTACCTTGTGGAATCAGTCTACATAAGGCTGCAGTATGTTTGTATTGAATCACCAAGAAAATAATATTCAATAAACCCTAAAAAAGAGGTTACTTTATGGTATCAGTCTATTGGAGACGTACAAGCCCTCCAAGAATGCCTTCTTTTCTAGCCTTCAAAGCCATTATTGCCAATCTAGCAGATTTTTTCTGAAACATCCCTGCTACTTTTCCCCAAAAAAAAAAAAAAAAAAAAAAAAAAATTCTGCTACTTCTCTAAAAATTCTGCCCTGTAATGATGACTTCCAAAACAAGTTAGATCCTAGGGCTGAAAAGTGTTTATTTGTCTGATAAACAAAAAGGGGTGCAAATGTTTTAATCCTACCAGTAGGAAGTTTTATATAGCTATGGATGTTCACTTTGTAGAACATGACACAACTTCTTGTTCAGTGGTAGAGAGAAAATGAAGACCAGTTTTAGGACACTTCTACACCAGTATTAGATATTTGTCCCTTAATAATGCTCCTATTGAGAAGGAACACATCTGCGAATTTGGAACGATGGAATGACGAAACCACGGATGAGGACGAACAGAACAACGAAACCACGGATTGGAAAGCATGGAGTACGAAGGACAACAGAGCTATGGAGAACGACGACCAGGCAGAGAAGATGGAAGAAGATTAAGGACTGAGAAGAGAGGAGATACGCGTGAGGAAAAAGTAGAGATAGGAAGGGACGATGAGCGGAAGTGGAAACGGGTGGGAGGAAGTCGTTATGCTAATTCCTAGAACTTCATAATCCACACAAGGAAGCATAGGAACGAGCATCGAGAAGACATAAGGCTGACTAGAGTGAATACAAGGAATAGGGGACAGGAAAGGTCATGGAATTACATTCTCCTACAATAGGAGAGGAAGGATGACTCGGACAGATGGACTTTGGTGACAAAAAGGAAGAAAGGAAATAATTATAAAAATGACAAAAAATGCCTGGAAGATGTGAAGACCAGGTTCCAAGAGGAGACAAAAAGAACCCCTCTAGCGAAGAATAGTCAAAGAAATAAATGCCATGTTCAGCGGTTTACGAGAGGAGAATGGCGTTAAGTGTTGTTCAATATGAGGTTCAAATTCTTTTCGATTTGTTCCTCACGAGATAGCAGAGAGATCATTATCCAAGAAGTTACAAGGGCCCGCCATTATCAGATAGTGGTGAACAAGGAAACAATGCTTTGGATTAAAAGAGTGCTGGAAAAGGTGAAGAACAACACAGAAGGGAGAAGAAACATAGAAGTATTTCGCAATCAAGGATATACCATCATCATGGAGATCCTTGCCAACGATAATGGAAGATACATAAAGATAACGAAGATGGTAAAGGGACAAAAACACAGCATTGTCATCTTGGAAGAAACCAGAACAGAGGCATGGAGGAACCTATGTTCAGCTCTAAATATCGTAGTTTAGGAAGAAGTGAAAAGGTAGAACAAAGTAGTTGAACGAGAAAAAGGAAAACAAAAGGTCGAACATAACGAAAGACCCGAGGAGAGAAGGGGTTATGATCACAAAGCAATATGAAAAAGGGCACAAGAGGGACAATATCGAGTGAAGAGAGTTCAGGGGGGAGAAAGAAGGAAGAAGGGGTACGGAGGGAGGACCGCATGGACATAAGAAGCGACAAAGTTTCTTATCATTAGAACCTTAGATGAAACACTGAGGCGAACGGTTGAAAAATCAATTTGTCAGATTCTGAAATGGGACATCCCGATTCACATGCTGGATATAGCTAGAGGCATCATCCTCTGCTATGAAAAGGAAGACATTAAGACCATATATAAGGCGAAATACTACACAAGAATCGGTGGATTCTATTTTGAAGAATGGAATGAAGAGTTGGCGGTTTTGGGAGGACAAGTAGCCTGTTGGAACTCTTGGATGGGTGTTGAGGGTATCAGACTACAAGACTGGAACATGAAGACTTTCGGAAAGATAGGGGAGGCATGCGGTGGATTGCTGGACATAGCTAACATCACAAGCTCAAACACTTCCATGGAAATGGCTTTACTGAAACTAAGAGGGCATGAGTCAAGATTCCTGTTGAAGGAATTTGACATTTATGATGATAATGGAATTCAGGAGCTTAAACTGATGGAGATTGAGAGGAATTGGGGTTTAGAAGTAAAAGAACTTCGTCTCCAAATTCTGGAAAACTTTGCTGACAACCGCTTGGACGGAATCATAGAAGTTGATGACTGGAGAATCGGCGGTCATCGGAGCTCCAATATTGAGATACACAGTAGTTATGATGAATGCATAGAGGCTACGATCGAGGGCTGCATAGACTCAGAGAAGGGCGAGTTGTCAGGCGGCGGGACACATGGCAGTGGCAGGAAGAAAAGTGAGGGATTTTCAAATCTTACTGGTAGAAGAGGAGAGAGGCAGGCGGACGAGAGCGAGAAGAAGAAAGAGCGGGCCACATGAAGAGGGTTGTGCCCGCACATTGGCCCCAAGAAGGTGAGGATTGGGCTCAAGATCAGGGGCTAAAGAAATGGACCGAAATAAAACAGGCATAACAATTTAAAAGTAGGGGTGGTCCCACTGAACCCGCAAAAGAAACAGACCTCATTAAGATAGGGCCCAAGAGGAAGTTGGAGCATAAAAAACATAAACTCTTGGACAGACCTAACCTAAGAGTTTACAGAAGAAAAAAAAAAAGTCAACAGAGGAAGCTATTCGGGCCCAGGCCTGGTGGGAGCTTCAGGTGGAGGACAGTGAATCAGAAGGGACCATGGACTCGAAATATCAAAACTATATCTTGCAGGCAGATTCCGAGAGGATAGCAGAAAACAACAAGAAGAGGAAGACTCTCCAGCAGAAGACGACCCGGAATCAGGAGAAGCAACAAGAGGGGAGAACAATGAAGGATGAATCCAGGTATGTAATCCTTACAATGCCTCCACTCTCTCTCACTGCAATAGTGATATAGATACTTTTGAATCAAGGAAAGCTTTCAGTGTGGAGAGAGATAACAAATATAAGAATCAGTTATCAGGAGCGGTGACCAAAATTATAGGCCTTTTAGAGGGTGAAGCTCAGACAATGAGAGGAGATGAGGACAACAAAGAAGAATAAGAATCCCATGCTAAGGATGTTGAACGTGTTCATAATTTCCTGTTCTCTCTCAACACACAGTTGATAGCAGTGTAGTAAGTGTGTTTGTTGGTTGGGGGCCTTTCCTTTCTTTATGAAGATCTTTAGCTGAAATGTTTGAGGGTGTGGTCCTTTTAACAAAAGAAGATTGATAAGGAAGATGATTACGATAGCCAAGGCAGATTTGATAACAGTCCAAGAAACAAAAAAGAGTAACATGACTGCCAATCTGGTAGCAGAGATTTGGAAGAAAAGGTTTGTGGAGTGGGCTGATATTCCAGCGAATGGTTCAGCAGGGGGTATCCTAATTATGTGGGACATTAGGAATATCACGGTCTATGATAAATGGGAAGGTTCTTACTCTCTGACTATCCAATTCAAAGTTGAGGATGAGATGTGGTTTACAACGGTCTACGACCCCTGTGATAAAGAGGGCAGGGAAGACTTTCTAATTGAGTTGTCTACAATTTCTGTCACGGTTCAAGGACCTTGGTGTATTGGGGGAGATTTTAATATGGTCAGACAAGCAGGGGAAAAATGAAGAAGTACCCGGAACACTTTAAGCATGAACCAATTTGATGATTGGATTTATAATATGAAGCTGCAGGAACCAGTTTCGAAGAATATGAAGTATACCTGGAGCAATGGTAGGACGATGCCAGCAATGTCTAAGCTAGATAGATTCCTGTTCAATGCAGAATGGGGCCTTAAATTTAAACAGCAAAGAGTGTGGGGTCTGCAGAGGATTACTTTTGATCATTGGCCAATAGTTTTGAATACATGGGAGGTTAAATGGGGTTCAACCCCATTTAGATTTGAAAATTCATGGCTGCACCAGCCAAAGTTTCAAGAAATGATAAAGAAGGAATGGAATGATAAAGCAAGGGATGTGTAGGATATAAAATAATGCTGAAGCTTCAAAATCTGAAAGGAATTCTTCGGTCATGGGATAAAGGAAAGAAGGCTGAGGACAATGCGAGGAGGATAGAGTTGATGGAAGCCCTTAGGAAGACTGATAGGAATCTGGAGACTGAAGATAGGGATGATATTCTAGAGGATAGAAAGAAGTTGATTGAGGAACTTCGCAGGGTGGACTATAGAATGGAAAGGAAAAGCAACCAAAGAACAAAAATAAAATGGGCCAAAGAAGGGGATGTTAACTCCAAATATTTCCATAGAATCCTTTCTCTTAGGAAATTGAGGGTTATTATTAGTAAGATGGAGGACAAGAATGGTAACTTGATGGAAAATGGGGAGGAGATTCAAAGTATTATTTTAGAATACTTTGAAGATATTTTCAAAGAGCAGTCTGATATGAGATGGGGGGTAGAAGGGCTTCAATGGCAAGCAATAATAGAAGAAGACAGAAGCTGGTTAGAAAGAGATTTTAAGGAAGAGGAAATTCGGAATTCTGTCTTTAGCTGTGAGGGGGGAAAGGCCCCAGGCCCAGACGGATTCACAATGGCCTTCTTCAAAAAGAACTGGGAAACTGTGAATCAAGATTTAGTAAAATGCCTTCAAGAATTCCTTAGGGATACCATAGTTAATAGAAAAGTTAATGAGACGTGTATTTGCCTAATCCCTAAGAAGCATAATGCTATAAAAGTTGAGGACTCTAGGCCGATAAGCCTTACCACAAGTATCTACAAAATTATTGCGAACACTTTAGCCAACCATCTTAAGATGGTCCTTCATAAAACTATGAGTGAAAACCAAATGGCCTTTGTTCAAAATAGGCAAATCATGGATGTAATTCTGATTGCAAATGAAACAATGGAGGATTATAAGATTAATGGCAAGAAAGGTATGATGCTAAGGTGGATTTTGCTAAAGCCTATGACTCTGTGAGATGAAGTTTCCTTGATTTTGTTCTAAAACAGAAGGGATTTGGAGAAAAATGGAGGAGATGGATTCAAGGCTGCTTGAAAACAGTTAACTATTCTGTGTTTATAAATGGGAAGCCTAGGGAAAATTTAATGGTTATAGAGGCCCTCGGCAAGGAGACCCCCTATCACCCTTTCTTAACACCTTTACGGCAGACACTCTAACCAGAATTTTATACAAGGCAGGGGACTAGGAAAAATGGAGGGCATGAGAGTGGGAAGGGAAAGATTTCAGATAACACATCTGCTGTTTGCAGATAATTGCATCATTTTCGTGAAGAACAATAAGGAGGAGATCAAGGTAGTCAAGGAAACTTTAAGGGCTTTCAGCTTTTTGACCGGAATGAGAATTAATGGAAGGAAGAGACAGATGTTAGGCATAAACATAGAGCAGGAGGCAGTGGAAAGGGTGGCCCAAGAGTTAAATATTGCTTCCGGAAAATGGCCTATTCAATATTTGGGAGTGCCTCTAGGAGGGAATCCCAATAAATTAGTTTTTTGGAACCATATGATTCAAAAGATAAAGAACCGGGCAGCGGGTTGGAAAAGGAGTTTCCTATCAAGAGGAGGGCGGTTTCTCTTATTGAGGACAATTCTAGAAGCTCTCCCCACCTATTTCATGTCAGTTTTCAAAATGCCTAAAACGGTTGCAAGAATCATTGAGAGGCATATCATATGAGACAATTCCTTTAGAAGGAGGAGGATGAGGATAAAAGTCAAAACCTAGTGAAGTGGGACCAGGTTTGCAAAGAAATTCAGCAAGGAAGCTTGGGAGTGGGAGATATGATCAAAATAAACATTGCCTTGAGGGGAAAATGGTTGTGGAGAATGTATGAAAAATCGGATGCTATGTTGGCCAAAGTTATTAAGAGTATTCATGGCTCTAAAATGTTCGAAAAAGAGGCTGGTTTGAATAGAAGAAGTAGCCATAGGGCTCCTTGGAAGGGCATTTTCAGTATTTATGGTAAATTGAAGGAAAGCATTATATGAAAAGTAGGGAAAGGGGCCAATCCCCGTGTAGACAGACTGGTCACTCGCCTGTTTCAAAGCTTTGAAACCAAGGTTCGAGTTTGGGGAAATGGCATGAGAAGAAGGAGAGAAGAAGGAGGAAAAGTAGGGAAAGGGGACAAAGTAGACTTTTGGGGGTAGCAGTGGTGTGGATCATAAATTCTAAACAGAAATTTCTCAACGTTTTTAGATTAACTGATTTGAGGAAGGGCCGGTTGTTGAGTTTAGATCGAGGAGCACAGTGGACAATAGAAGTATTTGGGGGTGGGACCTCCGTATAAGTAGGAGCATTGGAGAAGGATTTATAGAAGAAATTATTGAGATGATGAACCTGTTGCAGAATTTTCATCAAGAGGACACCAATGTTGAGGACCGGCTAGTGTGGATGGGTGAAGGATCTAAAAGATTCTTAGTTAGATCTTTCATGACCCACCTTAGTGTTAATAGGACCAACCACCCAACAGTTCTGGTGGATTTAATATGGAGAACATAAGTTCCTACAAAAAAAGAATGTTAGCTTGGTTAATTAGCTTGAATAAGCTAACCACAGCACAAAACCTCCAAAAAAAAGTTTGCTAAGTATGCTCTTAACCCCTCTATATGCTTGTTGTGCAGAGATAACTCGGAGACCACTTCTCACATTTTTGGTCAATGCAAGATGATTCAACAGCTTTGGAGAAGATGGACAAATAATTATACAGTTTTTGAACCTCTTGTGGGCCAAGATCTTTTTAGTATTCCGGCTAATGTAGCTCAAAGAAGGATGCAACATTACCGGAAGATTATGGTCTTTGCAGGTTGGTACACAGTGTGGGAAGAAAGAAATAAAATGCTCTTTTTGGATTGGTCTAGGTTGGATAATGCTGTGTGGGAAAGATTTAATATTTTATTTGTAACATGGGTTTCTTGTACTAAAATGGGGAAAGGTTACAATTTTGGGGAATGGCTATGTCAAGGAGCAAATATCTTACATAGTTTGTAATCTTGATAAGTTTGTGGTGCCTTGATATCTCATCAGGCTCCACAACTTTGTTTATTTTTATTATTAATATAATAGTTTCTGTTCAGAAAAAAAATGCTCCTATTGATGGGATTGTGAACTGTTTGATGAAGGGAAAATAAGAGAGTTGAGTCTATCTATGTCAAAGAATGATGAATTACAATAATAAGAAAAACCCTCCTGAACTACATGTTTATACAAAGGAGAGTGTCATCAAATTAGTGGAGAAAATCCTACTACTGCAGAAGGCCAACCATCATCTCCGTCAGTTCTTTTAAGTTCAAGTATATCAAATTCAATTCCCAAGCCAATTCATTTCGCTAATATTGATGCACACATTGCTCTTAGAAAAGGGATTAGAACTTGTACCAATGCCCTGGTGCCAACTTCCTATCCTATCATAAATTATCTTAGGAACATAGGGCTTTTACTCTAAAATCACTAATATGTTTGTGTCAACTGCCTAGGAATGTTCAGGAAGCTCTTATTCATACAGGTTGGTGGACAACATTTTTAGAAGAGATGAATGACCTCAAAACGCATGGAACATAGGAGATTGAAGACCTACTGGAGGGTAAGAAATCTGTGGAAGCATCAAGAGGTACAATGCATTCCTGCTTGCAAAGGGCTTCACACAAATATTTGGGCTAGACTTTCAAGAAACAATAGTACGAGTTGCAAGGTTAACTCAATTAGAATCTTACTTTCCCTTGTACTTACATCAAATTGTCCTTTACCTCAACTAGATGTAAATAATGCATTTTTGAACGGGGATCTAGAGAAAAAGGTTTTATAGATCAACCACCTGGATTTGAAGTGAAGGGAGGTTGTTGGAGAGTCTGCATGTTGAGAAAAACAATCCCTTTATGGACTGAAAGAGTCATTGAGAGCCTTGTTCGAGCGCTTTGGGAAAGTTATAAAGAATCATGGCTATACGCAAAGCTAAGCAGATCATACAATGTCTTTTAAACATTCAAGTGTATATATAATTGTTATCTAAAATGTTTACGTTGATGATCATTTTAACTGGTGATGGCAGATTGGAGATGAGAGAGTGAAGATAGTACTTGCTCAAGACTTTGATTTTAGATTTGGGGTACCTTGAAGTATTTCCTCAGTGTGACATTTGCAAGATCTGTGAAATGGATTTTGGTTTCTCGGAAGTATGTAGTAAATTTGCTTAAAGTAGATAGAATTATTGGGTTGCAAAGCTGTTGATATTTCTATTGGTTCTAATTTCAATGACAACCAGCTAAAACCAAGGAAGTAATAAGTTGAGACAAACCCAACATCTTGCAGGGAGAGATATCTATCTCACTTCTGCACATCCAGGTATAGCCTAATACTGTGAGTATGGTTAGTCAATTCATGCGCTCACCTGGAGAGGAACACTTTGAGGCTATTTATAGGATTTTTTGATACTTAAAGGGATATTCAGGTGGGCCTCTTATTTGAAGACAAGGGTCATTTGAGAGTTGAACTGTTGAAGTTTACACTGATGCTGATTGGAGCAGCAGTGTGATGGACAAGAGATCTACTTCTCGGTATTGCACCTTTGTTGGAGGAAGCTTGGTTACATGCTGTAGTAAAAAACAGAATGTGGTTGCTATAAGTAGTGTCGAAGCTGATTTACAACAGTTGCTCATGACATATGTGAGATCCTTTGGATCAAAAGGCTACTCGAAGAATCCAAAGTAACTATTGGTCTTCTTATGGAAGTATTTTGTTACAATAAGGCCGCTATATTGATTGTGATAAAAAGAGGTTGAGAAGCATTTTGTTAAGGAGAAATTGGAGGGATGGTCTATTTGTATGTCCTACTACATCAGTACAAAGAACAAGTAGCCAATATCCTCACTAAAGGACAACCACAGAAACAATCTGAGAGTTAGAGAGCAAACTGACCATGGAACACATCTTCAAGCCAGCTTGAGGGGGATTGTTCGAAATCTTGGATTCTTTGGATACAAACAAGATCTTAGGAGCTTTGGAATCCTAGATGCTAGCTGTAAATTATTCTGTTGTCTATTAAGTACCTAAAATCTATGAAAAGATAATCTTGTATAGCTGTAGATATAGTTTCCTTATCTAGTTAGTTTCTTAATGATACCTTTTGTTATCAGTTTATATAAGGTTGTGGTACATTTTTATTGAATTATCAAGAAACTAATATTTGAACAAACCCTAAGGACCAGTTTTCTTTATGTAGCTCTTTGCAACTTTTAAATACAATTTCTTTGTACTTTTCTAAAATGTCAAATCTTGCAAAACACCTATGTCAAATTGGACCTCCTTATAAGTGACTAAAGTTTAGGTGATTTTTAGCTCTTTATCCTTTTTTGAGACCACTTGAAAGAGGGTGAAAAATAGAACAACTGATATAAGTGAGTTTTAAAATATGTCCACTCCAACTTGTTGTTTTAATTTTTTTTTTTTTAATTTATTCATCATTTATCACTAATTCAAGACCCTTTTAATTCTAGATAGCACCACCTTCTTGACTAAAATTATAATTGTAAAAGATGAGAATCAGGAGGCTACATCCTTTCTTCATTCTAGTTAATGCCATGTTTGTGTGGGATCTGTGACATAGATTTATAAAATTTGAATATTAAATCATAAGTTCCTCTTTGAATGTCACAAATTGCCCTGTGATCTGTGTGTAATAATGGTAATTCAAGAACTATTATTAATTCTTAAGGTTGTCATTTCATTTTATAGGCCCCAAGGACATGGGAAAAATGCAAAAACTAAATGCTTTTTAACACTTTTTTTTCTTATATCCTCTTACTCTATGTTATGTTCAGGAGGAACAATTCTCAACCTGGGAATACAGCAAGGTCCCTGTAAACCAGTCAAGATCTGTTATTCTTTACTCAAAAAAGGAGGTAAGATACCTTTGTTTTAATGGTTGCTGTATTGTAATCCATACAATGTTGAAAACTTGAACCTACCTTGCTTCCCCTGCTGACAGGATTTAGCTACCATTCATGTCCGAAGGGGGGGTAGAGATGAGGGTCAAATTCACAAGCAGTGGCTTTCGACCATCTCAGAGTCTCCTGATGTGATTTCTTTGTCCTTGGTGCCCATAGCAAAATTATTGAATGGTGTTCCTGGTGGTGGATATCTAATGTATGCAATGAATCTTTATCTCCGATGTATGTAAGCTTCCTTTTTATCCATCCAATTTGAGACATAAATTGCTTCCTTCTGGTTACTTGTAGTAATAATTAATATGAGTGTCAAGGAGTGCACATTTTATTCCCGTATTTTCTTTGGGCAAAAGTTGGAGGAGAATTGGATGCTTAACAGAGATTTGCTTTTCAAAGATTGTCAATGGAATAAAGCAATGTTTATGTAATTCTGCAACATATTTTTTTTTGGTAGCCAGGTCAGATATGATTTGGTATTAACAATTTTTTTTTATCCTCTGAATTTGAGAACTAGATATTGTTGATGCATGCTGTCTGTGGTCAAGTACTGAATTCATATTGTATGTACATCATAGACAACATACTGTAGGCCTGAGGCACATTAAGGACTGATGGTTGTCTTCTTCATGTTCTTATTTTGCAATGAAACGATATTTGGTTCACTTCTTTGTATGCTTCTTTTTTTTTTGGTGGTTAATTGATGGAAATGCTCTGTTATAAAGCTGTACTGAAACATCCTAGGTACGGAGTGTTTTGCCAAGGTACTCTTCTATTTCAATTTTGCAAAGATTGATTTATTTAGGAAAGGACTAGTCTAAATGGGGACCATTTATGTGCTTTTCAATGAATGTCTCATGCTGCAGAGGCACAAAAATTGAAATGTAGATTGCCTTGTGCAAAATTTTGGAAAAGCTAAAGGTTGTCAGATGTTTTTTCCTGATATTATTATTATTATTATTGTTATTATAGTTAAGTTAATAGCTATAAAGTAAATATTTTGAGAATATAAATGCTGTTTATGGTATAAAGATTTCGTTGTCTTTGCTCATGAATACTTTTTCTTCTCTTGTTTACTTGTATGCAAGTATTTTTTTTACTTTTTTATTTTTTTGAGGAACTTATCTCTGCTAATTGTTTGATTATTGATTCAGCGAAACCACCATTAGAAGAGCTTCATCAATTTTTGCAATTCCAGTTGCCTAGGCAATGGGCTCCAGTGTATGGCGATCTTCTACTTGGTCAGCAATTCAAGAAACCTGCCTATCCATCTCTCAAATTTTCCTTCTTGGGTCCCAAGCTTTATGTAAATACAGCACAGGTAATTCAACTGTTTATGCTTTCATGAGTTGGTTGTGATGCATGCTACTTGGTCTGACAAATGTTGCTAAACCAAGTACCATGAAATCATTTGCAAATGTAGTAGGGATTTGATTCATCACTTCCTTTCCAAGTTTCAACTTGGAATTTAACTCTCATGTGAACTTCAATATAATTTTTCATTATATGCAACAGAATAGCTGCTTTGTAGTTAATCAGTGATTGTTTTATTAGGTTCGCTTCTGTTTGCCTGTTTCCTGTTCTTTTCATTCTGACAAGAATGAACTTGAGCAAGTCCCTAGAGTGGTATATGTGGTAGTTATCATTTTTCTTGTTCTTGTTCTTATTGATGATTGGGACATCTACATTAATAATTTACTTCGTTGTCCTTTTTAACAGTTTTACAGTACATTGTAGCCTTTAGGTATATTTAACAAATATCATGCTTGATGGTTGTTATCACAGGCAATTGTTTGTATGGTTTTCAATCAGATTCTGATAGAATCATAGAACACTAGAATTAAAGAAGAACAATAACTAGAAAGAACAGAAAAAATTTCTCTTTATCTTTCCTTTATCAAAATTCAGCTTACAAAGTTTTTTTTTTTTTTTCCTCTCTACTAGAGAAACAGATTCCTCAAAACAAAATAATTCTCTTCCTTCAATTACAATTCTCTCTTTTTATTTATCTACATTACTTCCCATGTGACAAAAATATAAAAGATCTACTATAACATAACAAACTGCTACTGTCGTCGTCCTCTGTTCAGCAGCTCCAGCCACCACATTGCTTCTCATCGCCAAATGTCCCTACTCCCTCCTTTTCTGCTCCACAATGGCTCCTTGAATATGTCAACACGATTGAGGGTCTATCAGTACCCCCCGTTGCGAGATCCACCTTGTCCTCAAGGTGTAATGAAGGGAACTGTTTGTGGATAAGAGCTGCAGGTTCCCACGTCGATTCAAATGGTGGAAGGCCTTTCCATTGAACCAAAACATCCAATAACCTCTTGGAATGGTGGGTACCTAAAATCTCGTCAGGTGCTATTGCCCACTGTAAGTCTGAATCAGGGATAGGTGGAAGTGGCTGCATACGAATTCCATTCCTAAATGCCTTCTTCAATTGCGAAACATGAAACACAAGGTGTATACTGGCAGTTGAAGGGAGCTCTAATTCATAAGCCACTGATACCACCCGTTGAAAAATTTTGAAAGGTCCAAAGAAGCAAGGAGATAGCTTCTGATTGACTTTTCGTGCTTGGGAACGAAGGAGATATGGCTGCAGCTTCAAGCGCACCAAATCGCAAACCTTGAACTCAATATCACACCTTTTCAAATGATCCAAGTTCTTCATTTTGGACTGTGCATGTGCTAAGTGAGACTTCAACTCAGCAAGAATGGGCTGTGTTCCAACAACTGCTTGTCTAGTGAGGCTAAAGGTGTGGACTGCATGCATAGCTTGAGTAGTGGTGGAGGATCCCGACGATACACCGCCCAAAATGGAGTCATCTTGGTGGAAGAAGGAAATGTGGTATTGTACCAATACTCAGCCCAAGGAAGCCATGAGCACCAATATTTAGTATTGTCATCAGAAAAGCATCGGAAATAGGTCTCCAAACATCGGTTGATGACCTTGGATTGGCCATCAATTGTGGATGGTAGGCTATGTTTAGTACCATGTGAATGGAACAATTCCATCCAAAAGTGGCTCAAGAAAATTCTGTCCCTGTCAGACACAATGGAGCGTGGCATACCATGTAAATGCAAACCCTCTCAAAAAAAATGGATGCAATTAGGTGGGCCATAAAAGGATGTTTGAGTGGGACAAAGTGAGCACTCTTAGAGATTCAATCAACCACCATTAAAATGGAATTGTAACCACCCGCTTTTGGTAATCCCTCTATGATGTTTACTCTAATGTTTTCCCAAATCTGCCAACGAACCAGAAGTGGCTGCAAAAGACCTACGGGCGATAATGCTTGGTACTTGTGCTGCTGGCAAGTCTCGCAGTGTTCCACATAATTCTTCACACAAGCCTTCATACACAGCCAATAAAAATCTTGGGCCAATCGTTTGTAGAAGAAATTCAAGATGGAATTAAGGAAGATGTTTTTGATAAGACGATGCGTCCCTTATATAGTAGCCGGTCATGAGAGAGAGAGAGAGAGAGAGAGAGAGAGAGAGAGAGAGAGAGAGAGAGAGAGAGAGAGAGAGAGAGAGAGAGAGAGAGAGAGAGAGAGAGAGAGAGAGAGAGAGAGA
>JAJIYU010002288.1:0-30961 GCA_030144865.1 Tinospora cordifolia
TTTTGTAATTTTGGCCAAATTTTAAATTTTATAAGTCTATTAATTTCAAGAGTTGTTTATAATTTAGTTATTACTAGTGTCTGTATAGGTGCACTACAAGTATTTTTTATTGGACGTCTCAAGCAGTCTGACTGACATAACAATATAACGTGTAAATTACTCCATCCACCAGCTCAACTATTGCGAAGCCTCAACTTTCGTGCATTCCCAATCTAAATACCCATAGTATATATAATAATGTCATATTCAGCAGAAGTCTATATCATATATAAGTTGGACATTTAAAAGTTATATATATCAATCAGATTGTTTATATAGTAGAGTCCAAAAGGGTAGATCATTATATACATGAGAGACTTGTACAATACCTAATTAAAACAACGTATCCAACCTTATTTAATAAGTAAATCTCTCTCCATATGTAACTGAGAAGGACTTGAAAAATCTAATAGGAGTAATGAGTCCAAATTCAACTACAGGATTCAGTGAGTAACAATATTAACTTAACTTACCAATTAATGTAGGTATTCTAAAAACATATAGATGCATACTTAAATGTTCATATAATGATTCATAATAGATATCAATTCAACACAAAATGATCATGATCATACATTAATAAAACACATATCTCAGGACCCGTCCACTAATTTGTTCCGTGAAAGCCATTGGTGCTTGATGCAAGCTTAATTGGATTCTATCTATTCCAGTTATGAAGTAAACTCGTTTAAGATAACATTCACGATGCCTGCACACACGCACCTATATATGCGTACAGATAGATTATATTGTAGCAGGCGCAGTTACATTGTATTTTACATACGACCTTTTCTTTCTTGTCATCAATAATTATTTAATGAAATTGCGATCCTCACACAATACATTATATTTTTAATAAAATTTAATTATTCAAATTATTAAAAAATTTAAATTATTATATTATTAATTTAACTCTACTAACCATAAAATTAGTTTTTTTAAAAATAAATTATGGTTGATCAATCCCACACACAACGTTGATCGTATATTATATAGTACCAGATGACAACTACATTAATTGCGTCATATGTTTTTCGGTTTTTGTGTGCTGCTCCGGAAAATTATTTAATGTTATTGTGATGCTTAACCAGATGATGTCGACCAAGATTGCCTTCTACAATTTTGCTCCACCTTTGAATTTTATGCTTCTACTAATTCCAAGAGTTGTTAATTATTAATTATTACTAGTATTTATGTAGGTACATTGCACATAGTTTTATTAAAAAAATAATTAAAAAAATAATTTTACTGAAATCTATGCAAGTTGTATATTATATATTTTAATAAAACTAAATTATTCAAATGATTAAAAAAATAGTAATAAGGGTGCTTTGGGTAAAATATGAAGTTAAATAGGTACACTAAGAGATTTGTTGAAACAGGGCGTCCAAAAACTGACAAACCAGTTATTTTTAAAATTACTATTTTAACCCTACTAATCATCAAATGAGATTTTTAAAAACAAATATAGCATATACTTTTAAAAATATTTTTCGTAGAAAAAGGCCTCATCGTCAACTACCTAAAGTATTTCTATTGTTTAAATTATAGTTGATCAATCTTATTATACACAACGTTGACGATTATATGCCCATTCTTTATAAATTATTTAATGCTTTTGTGGACCTCAACAAGGTAATGTAGACAACATTTATATTCTACAATTTTGCCAGAATTTTAAATTTTATACTTCTATTTCATGAATTGTTTATTATTAGTACTAGTGCTTATTTATGTACGTTGCACATATTTTTATTAAAAAATAATCAAAAATATATTTTTACTAAGATCAATTTATATATTATATGTTTTAATAAACATAAATTATTCAAACTATCCAAATATACCAATAAGGGTATTTTGGATAGAACTTTAAGTTAAAAGGGTACATTAGGAAATTGGTTTAAAAGCCTAAAATGTAGTGTGTTGAAAAAAGAAAAGAAATTGGTTATTTTTTAAATTACTAGTTTAATCCTACTAACCATAAAATTAATTTTTAAAAGTTAATATAGCATATATTTTTAAGAATATTTTGGGTAAAATTTTTATTTATATATTATATGATAGTGATAGGAATGAATAATATATTATTAGGGTTATTAATAAGAATAATTAAAAACTAAGACAAGGTTAGGCTTATATAGCCTTTTGTACAGAACGATAAAATGACTAGGATACCCATACTAATAAGGATACCCATACTAATATATTAGTCTAATATCCCCCCTCAAACTCAAGATGGCGGTAGAACAAGCATCGAGAGTTTGCCAACAAGAAATCGAAACCGCTAAATAGAGTGTGATTTGGTAAGAAGATCTGCAAGTTGCAATGAGGAAGGCACAAAGGGCAAGGTAATGATTTTGTCTTGCAAACGATGATGAGTGAAGTGACAATCAATCTCAATATGCTTTATTCACTCATGAAACACTGAATTGTGAGCGATCTGAATGACACTCTGATTATCACAATACATAGGAGTAGGAGAAACATTTGAAATGCCCATATCTAGAAGCAATCTACGTAACCAAATAATCTCTGCAGTAGTAGAGGCCATAGCACGATATTCGGCTTCAGTAGAGGACCGAGAAACAACATATTACTCTTTGCTCTTCCAGGAAATCAAAGAATCACCTAAGAAAATGCAAAAACCAGTAACTGATTTGCGATTGGTGGGATCACTAGCCCAATCAACATCAGAATAGACACAAAGCTCCAATGAAGAGGATGAAGGAAAGAGCAAACTTTGATATATAGTACCATGAAGATAACGAAGAATGCGAAGAACAACACCCCAATGAGTGGTAGTGGGTGAGCCAACAAATTGACTGACAATATGAAAAACATAGGCAATATCTAGACGAGTAATAGTTAGGTAAACCAAACTACCAACAATAGTACGATAGAGGGAGGCATCAGGCAGAGGTGTGCTACCTGTGGAAGAATAACGAACATTCTGCTCAATAGGAATGTCAACAATTCGAGAATCTGTCATACGAGCACGTTAGATAATATCGCCAATATATTTAGACTGAGAAAGAGTGAGGCCTTTAGGAGTATAATCAACTTCAATACCTAAGAAGTATCGAAGAGGGCCTAAATCCTTCATCTCAAAGTGACGAGTCAATTCCAACTTTAATGCAGCAATACCAGATAGATCATCGCTCGTAATAATCATGTCGTCAACATATAAAAGTAGGAGGATTCGTCCCGCAGATGTAGAATGCACAAATAAGGCAGAATCAGAAGCACTGGATGTAAAGTCAAAAGAAGCAATCACTGTAGAGAATTTTTCAAACCAAGCGCGAGGAGCTTGTTTGAGTCCATATAGAGCTTTTTTCAGTTTGCAAACATGACCAGGGGCATGAGTAACACCGAAAGGAGGAGTCATATAAACTTCATCTTTGATGTCCCCATGTAAAAAGACATTCTTGACATCCATTTGAGAGAGATGCCATTGACAAGAAGATGCAACAACAAGAAGAATACGTACAGTAGTCATTCTTGCAACTGGAGCAAAAGTTTCCTCATAGTCCATCCCATATTGTTGGGTGAAACCTTTAGCAACTACCCATGCTTTGTAACGATCAATAGAACCATCAGACTTGGTCTTGATCTTATAAACCCAACGAGAACCAACTGGAGTTTTACCAGGAGGCAGTGGGACCAAATCCTAAGTTGTTGTCTTGTCAAGTGCAGTGAGTTCTTCAGTCATAGCCTGTTGCCATAAAGGATCAAGTACGACCTCCTTATAGGAAAGGGGCTTAGAGAGATTATGAATAGAGACCAAAAAAGTGAAAAAAGATTGAGAATAAAAATTATAAGAGAAGTCGGGCATGTGAGTGGACTTACGGAGACATGGAGGATAGTGGGATGCATGAGGAACAACAATCTCTTCAGATGATTGAGAAGGCATAGGAATGGGAGAAGTATCGGGAACAGTTGAACATGGTGTAGCTGGAACCACAGATGATGGAACATCGGCATCCGTATGCTGTGTGAGATCCCTGCAAGATGAAGAAGAAGAAGAAGTTGCGGGAGAGGAGGTTACATCAGAAGGCATGTCAATAGGATCAACAAAAAATGGATCAACTCTAATCAGGTCAAATTTGGAGACATTAGAAGCAGCAGAAGGAAAAGAAAAGAAAGGAATGTGTTCAAGAAAGAAGACATGACAAGAAACATATAATTTGTTAGTAGTAGGATCGAAACAACGATAACCTTTTTGACCATTACCATAACCAAGGAAAACACAAAGAGCTAAGTGGGAAGATAACTTATTGCGTTCATTGTGTGGACGTAGAACAAAAGAAGCACATCCAAACACTTGTAAGAAAGAGTAATCAGGAACACATCCATATAACTTCTCAAAAGGTGATAATCCAGAGGTTTGAACTATTGGAATTTTATTGATAGGATGAACAGCTGTGAGGACAACTTCTCCCCAAAACTCATTTGGGACAGTAGTAGAGAGAAGAAGGGAGCGAGCAGTTTCAACAATGTGGCGATGTTTTCTCTCAGCAACACCATTTTGTTGGAGAGTGTCAGTGCAAGACGACTGGCGTATAGTTCCATCAGAAGCAAGTAAATTAGAAAACTCAGTAGAATTGTATTCCCCACCCATGTCACAACGAAAACATTTAATGGTAGCTGAGTGTTGAGTTTTAACTAAAGCACGAAAGGTGACGTAAATATTAAAGAAATCAGAACGATGTTTCATAAGAAAAACCCAACAGTAACGAGTGTAATCATCAATAAAGGACACATAATATCGAGATCCCCCATTTGTGGAAATAGGGGCAGGTCCCCATACATCAGAATGAATTAAATCAAAAGGAACAAGAGATATTGAAGTACTTAGAGGAAAAGGCAAGGTAGAGAATTTTGCCAATTTGCAACCACAACAATTAGAAATGTCATGAACTTTTAAGTTGCCTAAAGTGCTTTTAGAGGCCAAAAATTGCAAACGAGAAGCAGAAATATGACCTAATCGAGCATGCCATAAGTAAAAGTTAGATGAATTAGGACTCAAACGAAAGGAAGACAAATCAATACTAGAGGCAGCTACATCAAGAACATTCAACTGCTCCAAGGTGTATAATCCCCCATGCCTACGCCCTGTCCCAATCAACTTCTGAGAATGAAGGTCCTGTACAAAACAAGAAGTAGGAGAAAAGTGAACAGAATAGCCAGAATCACACAGTTGACTAATAGAAATAAGATTCATCTTGAGATTAGGAATGCGATAGACATTAGAAAGAGATAGATGAGGTGTAACAACATGACCAATACCAATTGATGACATAGGCGTACCATCAGCAGTCATAACAGACAAATTAGGTGATGGGGACAAGGAAATAATGAAGAAGGATCACATGACATGTGATGAGAGGCACCAGAATCAAAGACCCATGTAAATGATGACATACCTGAAGGTTCAGAGGAGGACAAACCTAAAGAGGAGGATGTTGATATGGTATGAGGCTGAACTGTAAGGAACTTCTGAAACTTTTCAACAAGTGTAGCAAAATTGGGAGAAGGAGATGAGGATGAACCAGGTCCAGTGTTGCTAGTGTGCGAGGACTGCGAGCCACGGTGTTGATGTTGAGTGGAAGATTTGTGTAATAGTTGAGGACACTGAGATTTCCAATGACCCTTTTGTTTACAAAAACTACATTCATCAGGGCTAACCTTAGCATGCCGTTTGGTTTGGGAGGAATTGAAGGATCGACGTGGAACTGCCAAAACAGAAGGGTCAGGTACAGGAAGAAGTCCTTTGCCTGCTTGAAACTTCAATCTAATCTCCTCAGCTAAAAGTTCATTAACCACAGAATCGACTGAGGGAAGGGGACTACGATGCAATATTGTACCACAAAGACCTTCAAAATCATCTCGAAGAGCCATTAAAAATTGAACAAGACGTTGTTTTTCTCTACGGGAGATGTATGGAGCAAAGGCTTGAAGTTCACTAGATTCAGTGAGAGCTAGTTGATCCCAAAGATTTGATATAGTGTTATAAAACTCTTGTATACTCATAGTCCCTTGACGAACAACACGAATATCAACTTCCAATTGATATTGTTTAGCAAAGTTAGACTGGGTATACAACCTTGCTAAGTAGTCCCATACATCTTGAGCAGTATCAAATTTTGTTAAATGGGTGCCAATTATTTGTTCAACAGAGTTATTGATCCAAGTAATGATTTTAGAATTGTTAGCATCCCAAATATCCAATAACTCTGTGTACTTGTCATTGGTTTGATCTGTAGGCTTGGTAGAAACACCGGTGACATAACTCCATAACTTTTTGCCTTTCAAAAAATTTTTCATAACATAACTCCAATATGAATAATTCCGTTCATCCAATCGCACACTAATAGATTGGAGAGAGTCGTCTCGTTCACTAGCCATAAATGTAAAATGGATTTGAAACCCAAGTGATCAGTCAATAACCATTAAACAACAATGATCGGTATTAGGCAGCAAGTGGTATTAGACTAATACCAAACAACAATGATCGGTCAATAACCACCAAAGAAACAACAAACAATAACCACAATGGACAGCTTAAAGAAAGGTAGCAAGTAACAGTGCAGAACAATGGGCCAAGTAGCAGCGCAGCACAGCACGATGTAGAGCAGTGCCGTTCACCAAAAAAAAAAAATCAGACAAGCAGCAGCGAATGCATCGAACTAGGGTGAAGAGGAACTTGCTTGAGTCATCGGTTAGTAGCAGACAACCAGCAGTGATGAGTGCGGCGGAGTAATGTTGCAGAGATACAAAAATGGCAAAAAGGGCAAATGGTTGCAGAGATTGCAGCAGCAATACAATGAACAATGCAGAGATTGCAGCAGCAACACAATGAACAAGAGATCACGACGAGCAGCATGTGAACCTGAAGGAACCAAGACGACGAGCAGCAAAACGGACCAGACAAATCGAGCAAAAGAAACAAAACAGAGCAGACAGCATGATGAGCAGAACCGAACAACAAGCTTGCAGCAGAGGAAGAAGACCAAATCTGAAGCTCTGCAGAGGAAGAAGACCAAATAGCAGAAAACCAAATCTAAAGCTCTGTCGTGGGGCAAACAGAAGAGAAAGGAGGACACCACGATGCAATTGGTGTAGAACAGAGAAGAACAAAAAAATGTGTGCAGAGCAGAACAGCGCAGATGAACAGCGACGAAGAAGAACAACATACGACGGTGAGTAGGACATGAATGGTGGGATGCAAACCAGAAAGAATAAAGAAAATAGCAAAATAGAAACAGAGATGCCGGAAGGCAAGCCAGTGCAAATGCACAGAACGAATGCAGGAAATGGTTCGCACAAACTACAAGGGCACAGGAACGGTGATCAGAAACGATGACAGGGGCAACCAAACATAGATTTTACTGTTCATAATGTCAAGAACATTAGCAGCAGATGATCAGCAACCAATCCCCAGCCACCGTGATACAGCCGTCGTCCTCTCTAATACCATGATAGGAATGAATAATATATTATTAGGGTTATTAACAAGAATAATTAAAAATTAAGACAAGGTTAGGCTTATATAGCCTTTTGTACAGAATGATAAAATGACTAGGATACTCATACTAATAAGGATACCGATACTAATATATTAGTCTAATAGGTAGCAGTCACATCTACATTAATTATACCATAGTTTATCTGTTTTTGTGCGCTCCTTCTCTATAAATTATTTGCTACAATCCTCAAATTTAGAAATTTATATTAATAATTTTATATTTAGTTTTATTCAACTTTGTATGGTTGGGAGTCTGAGCACAAAAAGGCACTCAGCAACGCGGTAGTTTACTACCGTGCCAAGGGTAGACAAGAAGAAGTGATCACAATATCAGAGTCATGTACCACAATTGTCCAGTAGTATAATGGTTATATCAGACCACAGGAAGTATTATAGCAATAGTCTTTCAAATTTGTGGTTAAACATAAATTTTTTAGACTTTCATCTACTATTTTGACTGAAATTGCGACACCGACTTGAGCGAGTAGGAGATATTTCAACCTTGTGAATCATGGGATTGAGGTAGTAATCATTGTGCTTTAAATACTTTTCCATGAATCAAATACTTTTCTTGTCTCTCACTTCTCTACAACTGAAAAAAAAAGCTAGCCGCTGTGCTTTTTCAAGCCAAAGTTTTTGGTGTGTTTTAGCTTGAAAATCAAGGCTTCCGAATAGTAAGCAAACTAATTGGAAAGGGGATTTGAATTGGAAGGTGCACATTCCTTTGGACTTAACCTTGGAACCATGCGCAAAAAGTGTGTTGAAAGTTGAATTTTGAAGTGAAATTTAGCAAAAATAAGTGTTTAATCTGTGAACCATGGATTAAATTAACTATTTTATTTATTTTTGAATCAAAGATTGTGAATCATAAAATTGTTGTGGCAATCCACTGTGCTTTAAATACTCTCCCATAATCAAGTAATTTCCTTATTTTTCACTTCTTTACAACTGATTTAAAAAAAAAAAACCAGCAACTGTGTTCTTTTAAGCCAAACTTTTGGGCATGTTTGGCCTTGAAAATCAAAGCTTCCTATAGCTAAAAGTAGAAACTACCTGGAAAAGAGATTTAAATTGGAAGGTGAACATTCCTTTGGATTGTGAATCATAATGACTAATAATCCTAGATATATTCAACCTAATCTCACAAAGACTCTTAAACCTATCCAAACCTCGAACCCAACACCCCTCTATAAATAAGTGACGAATTATCTTGTTTCTTCACATCTTAGTCAAATTCCATTTCTGCTTCCCTTCTCTAGCTTCTCCACAAGACAGAACAAGAAGGACAACACGCAAAGTCTGAGTTTTCCCACCATAGGTTCTTAGTAAACCAATATACAAGGTAATATGTTGTTCTCATGATTTGGTTCTATTATTTTTCCCTACCTTTGTGAGAATTAACTTTCTAGCAACCCCTGAGATTCATGCTAGTTTTTCAGCATTAAAATAGAGCCTGGAACTATATCAAAAGGATCCAAGAAGTTGTTGTCAAGATATAACTCATGAACGAGTTAATCCAAACAAGTACGAAGGTATGACATTCCTATCCTATTCTAATGCCTAACTCTCGTCCTTTGACATTAAAATAAAGATCTTAGGATGTTAAGATCATGGAAAAAAAAAGGAGACGGAGGAAAAAATTATACATGACATGCATGATTTTGTGCTGGTTACCATGGTATTGCTTTTGATTAATGTGGTATTTCACCTTTTTCCTCTTCAAATTTCTCCACTTACATTAGGGTTATTGTGGTAGTATATCGCACTACTGCAGTAGCATGTCCTTGTCCTTTATTATTCATTATGGTTACTGTGATGGGGTGCTACAGTACTATAACATTCCTGTATGTCTTACATTTTGGTTACCACGATAACATTATGTATTATTGCGATAATGCATCTTGTGCCCCTCTCATTTCTCATGTGATCCTTTTGGTGACTGTGGTAATGTCGTTTTACTACCACAGTATTGACAAGAAAAAAGTGTAATTTAACCCTTATAACATTCCCATTCAGGACACTGACATCTGTATTGGGTAGAGGGTTATTCGTTTGCGATCTAAGAACATTAGGGAATGTTTCAATTACCAAGAAAAATGTTTTAATTTTTAAAGGTCGAGAACTCAAGACGGGTTGGAGCAACAACACAAGGATTAAAGGGAATCAATTGTTGAGGTGGAGATCCTTACCCTATTCTTTAGTATTGGTTTGGTTTTAAATATAGAGCATAATTATTCGTTTATTAAATTGCTTGTTTAAAAACATGCTAGTGTGTAATAATGTCATGATTATGATTGATTGATTTCATGCATGGTTGATTTGATGAATATTAGATTGTATGACTATAATTAAGAGGATCACTTAACTTTAAATGCATGTGATATGTTTTATTTGTTAAATAGCGAGTGTTGTGATCCATATGCTTGATTACTTTCCTTCAAAATATTTCACATATTCATATACTTGAATTTTGATTTTATTAAGAAACCGAGAAACTTGAGATTTATCTATCAACTTAAAATTAGAGTAACAAAGAATTTTAACCACCTACAAGGGCGATGACCGGCCATCTGATGTCATCATGGGTATCCCCAACCTAGATTGTTTGCTGATACGACTGTCATGGTCGGTGATAGTGGTGAGATGAGACTGAGATTCATATAGGATCTCACTCCTAAGTTAGGGTCCCGAATAGGTAATCGACCCTTGAGTGTTACTTCTAGATAATGTCCCAAACCAATAGGGGGATACCTAGGATAGTCCTTTCGGTCTTAACGACTGTTGCTTACTTTATGTGCACACTTTTACATGAATAAAGAGATACAAAAATGCACTCTTTGGATGATAAATTAATTATATGCAACATAAATAAATCCTAGACATAAAGCAAATGATGCAACAAATTATAAGTGTGACTAGGGAAAATAATGAAATATATACAACAAGTAATAAACTTGGGGAAGCCCAAGGTCGATCCATAAGGATTGGAATGAAAATCTAAAGCTAACGTTTGCTACTTGTGATAAATAAGAAAAATAAGAAAGAATGAGATAATGGTAATATTTTGATAATGTAGGAGTAATAATAAGATGGAAAAGTTAGGGCATTATAGTAGGCCCAATCATTCGCTTTTTTAGTCCTTTTTGAGTAAAATAATTAGGGGTAGAAATAACTAATGAGTTTTTCTATCCACAAAAATAAATCTTTGAACCCAAGTATATTAAAAAGTAATGTTCTCCTAAAAGAGCTATTTATAATAAAAAAAAGTAGAGTAGAACTAAAGTTCTAATATGTGTTAATGCAAAATGTGAATCATAAGTATGTAAAATACATTATATGACACGTCAAAGAAAACTACAAAATGTCACACTAAGATGAAAATGAAATACCTCGATCTTTCATTAGATTTTAGAAAATCAACTATATAAAATACATGATATAATGTATGAAGTTTAATATAAAACCAAACAAAAGCATGACAAAACACATGTCAAGTAAAGTGAAATACAAGTTTTACCCAAGAATTTCTAAGAAAAGGTGGAGAGGGTTTCCTCTTAGCCTCAACAAAAGACTTAGCCTTCAATAAACTTGAAAGCTAAGGAAAAACAAAAATAAAAGAAATGAAGAGTGAAAAAAAATGAGAAATAAGGAGAGCTCCAATGCGATCAAGGGAGAAAATAAAAAATGGGATGCCTTTCAAGTGTGGATTTGAGGGATTTATATAGATGTTTCAAGGAAATGATGGACCAATAGGAAATGACTTAAAGGTGATATGGATGAATGGGGTAAGTGGCTCATTGTCTACCCACCTTTCTTAAGAAATTAAAAAGTAAGAAGCATGGGAAAGGGTGACCAATGCAAATAAAGAAGAATGGTGGTGTCTTCATGTGTCTTGGCATGTAGCTTCTTGGAAAGAACAACTTTTGTTCCCTCATAAATTGAAACTCCTCCATTAGATTATTTTCGAGATCCACAAGGAATGGTGGGTGATGAAGATGTCTTGAGATGTGGGTTCTTGAGAAGACAACTTGACTAGTCATTATCAACTTTTGTTCCTTCGTAAATTAAACTAATCTATTAGATTATTCTCAGATGCACAACAAGGAATGGTGGATGATAAAGATGTCTTCATGTGTCTTGAGATTCCTCCAACTTCCATCTTGACCATTGATGGTTATCGAGATTTGCACGATCTTCACTTTAATAATAGATGAATAATATGACACCATGTGTCATGAATCTAAATAGGGTGATGTCTTGGCAAATTTGATGATCTTGACACTCCTAATCTCACATGCTCTATTGTTATTAATTTCTCACTAAATCTACATTCCTAAATTAAAACAATATTGCATAACGAGAAATTAATTATAATTGAATTATATAATGCATGAGATTTGATATTAATATATTAACTTCTTTGAAAATATATGAATTTATATAAAAGAAGTTAAATATATTTTATAATTAATTACTAAATAATGAGCCTTAAAATACGATAATGTCTAATTATAAGATAGTAAATTTAATGTTAAAATGAGCATTATCAACTCCCCCAACTTAGTTTTTGTCAATCCCTTGGCCAAAAAAAAAAAGAAACAAAAAGGTAGAATTCAAAAATAAAACAAATTGAGAGAAAAATGCAATAGATAAAGAAATTATTTCAAATTGCAAAAAAAAAAAAATCTTGACAAAATGGTAAGTACCTGTACCCTCAAACTTAAATATTTCATTGTCCACAATGAATTTGAAAGCATAGATGCACATATAATGAACTACATAAGAATAAAAGGGAAGGAAAGGTATTACCCGAGATTTTGCAATTAACATTACAACAAAATATCACATGAGAAATATTAAGTACGATAATTAGGGTCTTCGAGAAGCATGCAAGTGGTCTCTTTAGCAAAGGAATCAAGATAAGGCTTAAGTCTTTGACCATTGATAGTAAATATGTTACTTGATTTAAAGTTCTCAAGCTCAACATAGCCATACGCAGCAACATGCCGAATAATGAATGAACCAGTCCACTTTGACTTGAGTATACCAGGGAAGAGATGGAGTAGAGATTCATATAGTACAACTTTTTGTCTTAGCTCAAAAGACTTTCTGAGATTGCTTTTATTGTGAAAGATTTTCATTTTTTTTCTTTGTAAATTTTAGCATTATTATAAGTATCTCTTTTAAACTCATCAAGTTCATTAAGTTGGAGCTTTCTTTGAGCTCCAGCGTTTTCTCAGTCAACGTTCAAGGTTTTGATGGCCCACTGGGAGGTGGCATGCTTTCCCAATTATCAAACACTAAGGCGACATCCCCAAATGAGTTTTATAAGTAGTCTTATAAGCCCATAGTGCATCAGTTAGTCTTAAAGACCAATCTTTACGATGTGGGTTTATGATCTTTTGTAAAATATTTTTTATCTCTTGATTGGAAACTTCGACTTGACCACTTAATTGAGGGTGATAAGGAGTCGTAACCTTGTGCGTGATGCCATACTTATGCATTAAGGCTTCAAAAGGTATATTGAAAAAGTGTGTCCTCCTATCACTTATTATGGTTCTAGGGGTCCCAAATCTTGATAAAATGTTTTCTTTTAAGAACTTTAAGACCACTTTATGGTTATTTTCCTTACAAGATATGGCCTCAATCCATTTAGATACATAGTCAATAACCAAAGTATATAAATATTACCAAAAGAGATAGGACAAGGACCAATAAAATCTATATCCCAAACATTAAATATGTCAGTAATAAGTATAGGGGATAAGGGCATCATATTTCGTTTTCCAATGCTACCTAACCTTTGACAATTATCACAAGACTTACAAAATATATGGGCATCATGGAATAGTGAAGGCAAATAAAATCCATATTGCAAAACCTTAAAAGTAGTCTTATTTCTAGAAAATGACCACCACATTTAGTAGAATGACAAAATGTTAAAACAGAATGATGTTCATTTTCAGGGCACACCTCCTAATGATTTGGTTTGGGCAATATTTAAACAAATAGGGGTCATCCCAAAAGAATTTGGTTATCTCGCCATAAAACTTCTTTTTATCTTGAGAGGTCCAGTGAGAAGGAATATCACTAGCGACTAAATAATTTGCAATATATGCATACCATGGTGTATGGGAAATGGTAAATAATTGTTCATTAGGAAATGTCTCTTGCCTTTAATTTCTAGGTAAAACTCTCAAAATAATAGGATCCACCTAATGAGGTGTGGTTTGGTGTTCCTTTTAGATAAAAGATACCGTAAGGTAGCATGATCAGTATAAATGATGACTTTGGATCTTAAAAGATATGATTTAAACTTGTTTAAGGCAAAAACTATTGTTAGTAGCTCTTTCTCTGTGGTAGAGTAGTTGATTTGAGCATCATCGAATGTCTTACTAGCATAGTATATGACGTGAGGTAATTTATTTTTTTCTTTGCCCCAAGATGGCTCCAAAGGCATGATCACTAGTATCATACATTATCTCAAATGGAAGTGTCCAATCTGTAGGTTGTATAGTAGCGGAAGAGGTCAACAACTCCTTGAGCTTAGTAAAAGCTTTATGGAATTGATCATCAAAAACAAAAAGAGTATCCTTGAATAGAAGGTTGCATAAAGGTTTAGAAATTTTGCTAAAGTCTTTGATAAACCTCCTATAAAAGCCAGTATGACCTAAGAAAGATCTTATATCTTTAATGCTTTTTGGTTTGAGCAAATGAGAGGTGTTGTCAATTTTGGCTTGGTCAACTTCAAGGCCTTTTGATGAGATTATGTGCCCAAGGACAATTCCCTTAGAAACCATAAAATAACACTTTTTTGCAATTTAATACTATTTGTTTTTCCTCACACTAAATTAGAACTATTTTAAATGTTGTAAACAAGCCTCAAATGTGTCACCAAAAATTGAGAGATCATCTATGAAAACATCTAAAAATTGTTCAATTATGTTAGAAAATATGCTCAACATGCACCTTTGAAATATGGCAGGTGCGTTACATAAGCCAAAAGACGTGCCTATAAGCAAAAGTTTCAAAAGAGCATATAAATGTTATTTTCTCTTGGTCTTTAGGAGCAATCTCAATTTGATTGTATCCAAAATAACCATCCATGAAGTAATAGTATGAATGTAACACCCCGAACCCTCGAGTTCTTATTTGGACTTAACCACAAGGCGGGTTCGGGCCGGTATTACTTTGCAAGTGACTCACACTTGACTTTCTAATTTTTTTTATCCCTAGTCTCATTGAATACTCTAAGTACTTAACTCACTTAGATTTAAATAATTAATCCAACAATACAAAGCAATTAGAGATAAAAGAAATCTTTAACATTCTTTATATATTGAATAAAGGAAATACTACATAATTAAAATCAAACTATTATAATGGAATATCAAAATTTGGGCAACATACCCTTACAATTAAATTGAAATATTCTAAGTAGAGATATTCTGAGTCTTAATCATGGATCATCGGTTAATCTATTCCTTGAAAGATTTAAAGTAAGAAAGGTGAGTACAGAGCCTAGTAGATCATTCTAAAACAACTAAATCATCATTTCAAATAAATAAAACGTCCAATTTCAGACACTTATAATCATTAGGTGTTTCAAACAATTTCTTGTTCACAGTGAAAGTAGTTTTAGTCTTTGATGTTCTTTATCAAAATACCCCCCTTCAGTGAAAATAAATTCTTTATGCCAAGTTTCATTGAACTTAGGGCCTAACCCACATTCCAAGTATTTTGAGACATTACCCATATGAACTAATCATATGTAAAGAACACCCACAATAATCCTTGTGGATTACTGTAATAGTACGTGATTCTTATTATTAATCATCTTTATTTAATCAACATTCATGAATCATATACAAATTAAATAACATTCAACATGGTATTAATGTGAAAACATGAAAACATGACATTCATGCATCATATGTCAAAATATATCTAAGCATGTGAAGCCTAAGCATGGCATGGTTTAATGATGATTGAACATGGCATATATTCTAATCTAAAATGTATGATAACTGAATATAACACACGCATGAACATCTAATTAATTTGAAACAATAAAGTAGAAGTTTAGAAATCACTTCCACCTCAATTGAATCAAAATTTAGAAATCTGGCAGTACTTCAACACTCCAACACATTCAAACCCTCATGAACACTCAAGAACTGAGTTGTTCACACTCAAGAACACTCAAGAATTAAAAAGAGGTGCCAAGAAAAGAGACTAGAGAAAACAAGAGGAATCTTATCAGCTCTTATTTTGGGGTGAAGAGAATGAGAGCACATGGGTCCTTTATATAAATTTTCAGTAGGTATAGTGGGCATTTTGGGTGTGCTCACATAAGAAATCTTTCCATCATTCACATGTGGAAGTTTTGGCATGTGAATCTTTCCAACTTCCTATGGTGCACACTGTTTGGGCATGTGAGCAATTAGGGTTTCCTTTTCCTAGTGTGAACACAAAGTAGTTTTCTTCTCATGTGTGAACACAAAGTTTGAGCTTGATTGAGTTTCCTTCTCACGTGTAAACACAAAGTTTGAGCTTTTTTTGAGTTTCCTTCTCATGTGTGAATAGAAAGTTTGAGCTTGATTGAGTTTTTTTTTTTTCTCATGTGTGAATACAAAGTTTGAGCTTGATTGAGTTTCCTTTTCATGTGAGAACACAAGCTTGGCTTGAGCAAGTTCCCATTTTATTTCCATGGGCATCAAGTACTTGTGTGCACATGGGAACTTCTATTTGTGGATCCTGCTAATATTGGAAACTCCCATCCTTTGTTTCTTTGGTGTGCTCATGGACAACCTTCTAATATTGGAAATTCCCATTCTTGGTTTTCTTGTGTGTTCATGGGCAACCTTCTAATTGTAACTCCCCAACCTTTGAAACTTTCAATTTGGTTTAGCCATAGGGTGGGCCGAGGTTCGGTTACAATTACAAGTTCACAACTTGTCTTTTTAATTCCTTTATCCTAATTTTTATTAAGCATTATGAGCACACAACCCAATTTATTTAATTTAATTCAATAAAACAACACAAAGAGATAAAAAACCTTTTCTTTATTCATTATTTGAATTAAATGAAACAACGACATAGCTTCAAATTTAAACTTCCAAAGAAAGAGTACACAACTCAAAATAGAAACTTGTAGCGAAAATTCAAAACTTGGGCTACATACCCTTACGTTCAAATATATAAACTTTCTAAATTAGAACCTTTCATATATCAAAGTCTTCATGTGATTCAAATCCCTGAAAAATAAAAGAGCAAAGGTGAGTACATACCCTAGTGGATCTTTTTTAAACAACTAAATTACTAATTTAGATTAACAATACATTCAAATTCAAGCACTTGTAAATCATTAGGCGTTTCAAACAATATTTTGTTTACCATTGTAAATTTGACTGAAAGGTTTTTAAGGCCCTTGATGTTCTTTATCAAAATACCTCCCTTGAGTGAAAAAACATTCTTTATGCTAAGTTTCATTGGACTTACGACCTAACCCATATTCCAAGTATTTTGAAACATCACCCATGTGAACTAATCACACGTAAAGAACACCCATAGTGACCCTTATGTTCACAGTGGCAGTACGTGGTTCTTAATTTCAAAATCTTTCATTAAATCTCATAATCATGAATCATAAATTAAAATAAATAAATTCAGCATGTTTATCATATATACATTCAAAGCATGGAAACAACACATAGCATGCATTATACTTTAAAGCAAACTTAAACATGTATAATCTAAGCATGACATGGTTTCATGATCAACTAAACATGACACACATGCTAAACTAAAAATTAAATCATGCCTATCATGATAAAATGAAATCAAGCATACATGAACATGATATTAAACCAAGCTAGTAAGATGGAGGTTTTAGAAATCACTTCCACCGTAGTTGCTAGTTTGTAGAAAATCCGGTAGAGGTTCCCTTCTACCAAACGTCTAGCACTTCAAGCACACTCAAAAACACTAAAAAATACTAAAAAACTAGGCTTCTCACTTTGAAACACTCAAGAACACATGAGAAGTGAGAAGGGATTGCCAAGACAAGGGCTAGAAAAAGTGAAGAGAGAAGTGTCAGCTCTTGCTTTGGGATGAGGGGAATGAGAGCACTAGGGGGTTTATATAGGGTTTCAAAAGCAAGGGGGATGGTTTGAATAATTCACAAGGTGAGTCTTTCCATACACTCAAAGGGGACGAGTTGGCATGTGCATTTCCAATATTCCAGGTGAGCACAGTTTGGCAAGTTTGGAGATTAGGGTTTCTTATTCACAATATATGATCCTCATTTAATTCCCTTTTTGTGTATGAGCAAAAAAAGGATTTAGAATACTTGCCAATTCAAGCTAGATGTCCCAATGTGATCAAATTTTGTGATTGTAGAAATTTCCTAGTTGGTTTCATTGTTCGGGCATCACACATACATCTCATGGAAACCTTTTCATTTGTGGCGTCAAGGTATGTGTACACCCTAGGGTCTATGGTTCGGTTTGTTGCTAAGGTTGAGGTGCATGAATTAGAAATCAAATCAGATCACTTCATGAGCAAGAAAACTTCTAATCTTGGTTCTATTTAGAATTAGCACACCAAAGAGGGCAGTTTAGCCAAATTTCATGAGATTTTCCCTTGATTTGGCACCATGAAGGGTTTCCATTTTGTGAGGCTTCTAATTTGGTTTGTGTGATCATGAGTAACGGCTAGGGTTTGTTTATGGGTACAAATCATGCTTTAGAAACTTCCAATTGGGTTTGTCACATGTGCGCACACACACACACACACACACAAGGGTTGGTTTAGGTTTCTTACCTCATGGGACGTTTTTGAGTGTGTGGAGCATGGTGCATATTATCACATATGGTGGCACACATGTTCATGTCATGCTAGTGTCATCACCCATGAGACTTCCACATGCTTATGGTTATTCACCCATTTTTGGGTCCACATAAATTTAATAAATTTTCGTATCTCTCATTTGGCTAGGATTTTAGGCCCTAAGCATACATTTTTGGGTTCACATTTATTTCAATAAAATTTTGTAACATCTCGAAAATTCATATGAAATTTAAAAATGTATTTAGAGAATTATACAGAATTGACGGATAAAAAATTTGGTAAGTCCTAGTTTAGCCAAATAAGGAATAAAATCAATTTAATAGATTTTTGGGAGAAAATATATGAATATAATGTATAACATGGGATATCATAGCCAAAAATACAAGGATATGTGCAATTTTTGATAAAAACAAGATTAGAAAGTCAATTTGGATTAAAATTTGGCAAAAATTCGAAAATAGAACATGAAATTCGGTTGAAAATCATATAAACATAACTTAAAACACATCAAATAGCTGCAAACCGCAGATCTGAATCTGATCTCGCGATCCGACAGTCGCAAGATGATCTGTACCAATGCCCGAGCGCACAGGATAACGAAGATCAAACGGACGGAGATGATCAAGGACGATCGGATGGCCGCGATCAAAGTCGCAAAACCACGATCGCGAAGACGCATGGTGTGACTCCGCGCGCGCCAATCTCGACCCTCCTATCAGATTTGTGTGCGTGTCTCAAGGACGATCCAATGCACTGAATAATAACCGAATTATAAAATACGAAAAAAACGCAAAAATCAACGAAAAATTTGTCGAAAATACAAAAAAATTGAGATAAATACAAAAAATTAATTTTTAAATTTTGAAAAAAATTTGAAAAATACTTATTTTTCCTTTAAAATTAGAAAATACGAAATTGTAGAGAATTTAGGTGTTTTACTCTAAGAAAAGCTCAAAAGTTTTTATTTTTTCCCTTTTGAAAATCTATATAAAGTCCCCTAGGCTCTCACTTCCCTCATTCCAAAAATAAGAGTTGAAATTTCTTCTTATTTTGTCTTAGCCCTCTTCTTGGCACCTCTTCTCATCTTTCTTTCCTCTCTCTTGTGTGTGAGAAGTTTTTCTCTTAAGTTGAAAAATTAATTTGGGTGATCTTTATTGGCACTAGTATATGGGGGAATTGCTGCAGAAATTTCTGAAGAAAACGTCACAAGATAGAAGTGATTTCTAGAACACCCTTCTATTCTTATTTAAATTTGTGGCATACTCATTGTTTGTGTGTTTTTCACTGAAATCAAAGATTTGCAAATTTAGTTTCAGAATTTTAAAAGTTTATTTCAGTTTTTCAGTTTTGATTTATGTTTAAGCAATTATATCATCCATACCATGTTAGTATCATGATTAGGCTTTTAAATTAAAGTATGATGCATGTCTTATGAGTGTTTCATGAATTGATTGTGTATATTCTGAATTTTACTCTGATTTCATATTCTAAAATTTATTTTATGAGATCGTGATATGAGAGTTAAGCTAAGATGATGGTGATAACAACCACGTACCATCATAGTGGTCAAGGCGACACAATGGATGTTCTTTTCATATGAGTTAGGTCATATAGTTTTTAGACCTAAGTACTTGAGGGTCGTATACCACAGTACCTTGTGAGTCACCACGTGTGACGGGTTGATGTCGACACACGCCACTAACGAGTTGATGCTGAGTGGGCCCCGTTTACTTAGTTAAGAACATCAAGGGATTAAAAGCCTTTTTGGTCTGAGACTTGACTTGAACAAATTGTTGTTTGAAACGCCTAATGATTGTAAGTGTTTGAATTATGATTGTGTTATAAGTTTGAATATGAAAGATGGTTGTTTGAAAAGGATCTACTGGCTATGTGTTCACTTCTTCCTTTCTTATTTTTTCAGGAACGTGAAACCTATGAAGCAGTTGAACATGGATAGTTCTTAGAAAGTTTATACCTTATTATTTTTTAGAATTTTTAAGGGCATGTTGCCCAAAGTTTAAATCTTTTCTACTGAAAAGTATTTTAAAGTTTTCTACTGTAATAATTAGTTTATTTGAAAAGTTTAGTACTTTCAATTTTTCTATTATGAATAAAATAGTTTGAATTTCTTTATCTCTTTTAATTTGCCTTGATTTTATTAAAGTAAAAATTTTGTATTCTTGAATTTTTATACAAAGGCACGAGATATTAAAAAAGAGAAGAACAAGTGTGTGTCACTTGTAAAGTAATATTGGCCCGACCTGCCAGTTGGTTAAGTCCACTGTCAAGAGAATGGTGGTCATGTCCAATGCTTAAAGATACAGGGGTTGGGGTGTTACAAATTTATATCTTTCAATTGGACAAGTTCTTTCCCATTTTCTTTCCTAATTTAGATTCCTTTGATGCATACCAAGTAAATGAACTCTTAATTGGGCAAATGAAATAATTTTGGATGCCTAGGCAATTTGAGGTGTTCATTTCATTTCATTTCGTTCCCTTTTCTTAAATTTCACTTCCCTGAGAGGTTTTTGGGCAAATTCAAGCTTGCTAATTGATTCTAGAAATGAATTGGACTTCATTTATCATCTCATTTCATTTAATACAAATTTTCAGGGTACTACAACCTAACTTTCTTAAAAAAGTTTTGTCCTCAAAATTTGTACATCTTCAGGGTTCCTAGAGGACAGATGTGGGTATTTGGTATTCATTTTGCTTTCTAGCTCCTAGGTAGCTTCGTCCATCCCATGATGCTTCCACAATAGCTTAACTAAGGGTTCTGTACCTTGTGATCAAGGATTCTAATTATCATTTCTTCATATGTGGCATCATCTTAGATGTTCACTTCTTCCTAGTGGATGATGTGAGAGAGATCCAGTTCATATTTTCTCAGCATTGATACATGGAACATGTTGTGAACTAAGGTCATTCAGTTTGGGAGATCCAAATCGTAAGCACATTCTCTAATTCTTCTAAGTATTTCAAAGGGTCTGACAAATCTGGGTGATAGTTTTCCCTTAATTTCGAAACTCTTGATGCCCTTTTGAGCGCTGATCCTCAAAAATACTTTGTCACCCACTTAAAACTCTAGGGGTTACCTTCTCTTGCCAGCATAGCTCTTCTGACGACTCTAAGTTGTAGCCAACCTCTTTTGTAGCAGTTTGACTTGGTTGTTCATTTCTTCCACCAAGTTTGGCTTAGTAACTACATGATCTTCAAGTTTAGCCCAACAAGTTGGTGATCGATAAGGACTTCCATAAAGGGCCTCATATAGAGCCATCTTAATACTTGCCTGATAACTATTGTTATAGCAAACACAGCTAAGTGCAGGTACCTGCTCTGGTTCCCTTTTAAGTCCAAGACACAAGACCTCAACATATCTCTTAAGGTTTAGGTAACTCTTTCGGGGATGCCCCAAGTCGGATTGGGGTGCCCGAACCTAGGTGCTATAATGGCGCCCGGACCGCAAAGCGGGTAGGCTTGGCTTGTTCCTTCAGTAGCTCTTGACGGGTGAAAGGTAGTACTCATGGTGAATTTAGTGTCCAATTCCTTCTGTAGACCCTGCCAGAACTGAGAGGTGAAGCCAGAGTCTTTGTCAGATACAATAATCTTAGGCACACCATGAAGTCTTACTATCTCCTTCACATAGAGTTCTCCCAGCTTATTAACTTGGTCTGTGGATCTGATTGGCAGAAAATGAACCACTTTAGTAAGATGCTTCAGAATCATCCAAACAGTGTCTTCTCCTTTCTAGTTTATGGGCAAACCATTGACGAAGTGTATGACAATGTTATCCCACTTCCATTCAGGGATAGGGAATGGTTGTAACATTTTAGAGGGTTTTTGGTGTTCTGCTTTCACTTGTTGACAAGTTAAGCATTTAGCAACATGCTTAGCCACATCTCTCTTCATTCTTTTCCACCAGTAAGTCTTTCTGAGGTTCTTGTACATCTTTTCTCTACCTGGATGCATCGTATGCTTGGTCTGATGAGCCTCATCCAGTATGGTCTATTTACTTTGTCCATTTTGGGGCACACAAATCCTCTCACGAAGTCTTAGGGTATTCTTGGCATCTAACTTGAAGTTAGTATGCTTACCCTATGTAACTCCTTTTATCAGACTAATGGGCCATTTGTTTTTCCTTTGCTCATCCCTGATCTGGTGCAAAAGATCTGATTGGCAAGACATGCTGTAGAGATAGGCTCGTTTTTCATTCAAGGTTACACCCAACCTAAAGTCTTCAATCAACTGGTACATATGACCCTTTTCTTCCTCCTGTTTGTTCAACTTTCTACTTAAGGCATCGGCCACAACATTGGCCTTCCTTGAATAGTAGTGTAGTTGAAAATCATAGTCTTTCAAGAACTCCATCCATCTCCGTTGCCTGAGGTTCAACTCCTTCTAGGTGTAGATGTACTTCAAGCTCTTATGATCTAAAAACAGATTGAATTTCTCACCATAGTGGTAGTGTCTCCAAATCTTTAGGACAAATACAATGGTTGCTAACTCTAGGTCGTGAGTAGGATAATTCTTCTCATGGACCTTCAGTTGTCGCGAAGCATAAGTGACTACTTGCTTCTCTTGCATTAAGACTGTTCCCAATCCACTCAGTGAAGCATCCGTATATAGGACGTAAGTGACACCATGGGTAGGAGTGACTAAGATAGGGGGCCCAAGTTAATCTCCTTTTTAGTTCTTGGAATGATTGTTCGCACTTCTTATCCCAAGCAAATTTAATGTCTTTCTTGGTTAGCTTGGTTATAGGTCTTGTTAGTTTGGAGAAGTCTTCGATGGATCTCTTCTAGCGTACAGCCAGGCCTAAGTAACTCTTAATCTCTATAACTATCTTTGGTTGTTTCCAATCCATGACAACTTACCTTTTTCTAGGTCCATAGAGATGCCTTTTGCTGATAATATGTGGCCAAGGAACTTGATCGTCTTCATCAATAATTTACACTTGCTGAACTTGGCATATGATTGGTGCCTTTTGAGGGTCTCCAACACTATCTGCAAGTGTTCTAAGTGTCCGCTTCTGACTTAGAGTAAATTAGGGTGTCATCCACGAATACTACCAGAAACTAATCAAGGTATTGTTTAAACACTTGATTCATTAAATCCAAGAATATTGTTGGGGCATTGGTCAAACCAAAGGGCATCACGGTGAACTTGAAGTGTCCTTATCGTGTCCTGAAGGCTATCTTGTGTATATCAGATTTCGTGATTCTCAATTGATGCTAACTCACGCGTGGATCGTCGCCCGATGAAAATCGAGATGCTACTTGAAAATATCGTTCTATCAGAATCTTTTTCTTCAAAATCAAGTTTATAACCCTTTGTTCTCAAGTCAATATCTATAAAGATTTCTGTGCAAGATAGAAAATCACAATAATTTTACCGAATAAATCATAAGAAATGCAGTGGAACACCTTTAAAACTATTCATTTTAAACCAAAATTGTTACACAAGGAAAGCCATTGAAAGATAAAACAATTGAATTTAAACCAATGTAAATAAATTAAAACAATCTAGTAAAATACATAAAACCTGACTTCCAAGTCACCTATCCCTGACGACCTCCCCTTAAGGTGTCCAATCAAAGTGCGAGTCTTCTGGCGTAGACTACAACATTCTAAGTCCATGTGTACCTGAAAGATAGAAATGGGAGTGAGCTCGAAAGCTCAATGGATCGATCCTACACATCACATGCATTATACAGACCCAATCCAAAACATTACAAACACTTTCAAACATTAAGCGTTCAAACATTCAATTGTTTTAATCGTACTCTAAGACCGGAAGATGGTTGAGATACCTCTTGGTATTCCCTGTGATCTAATCAAATCTCAGAGGGTTCCAATACCCGTGTAAAATCAATCGACACTCACATCACAGCCTAAGAGAGCGTACTTACCCAGACATCGTACCATATCTCAAAGACTTCGAGCTGTCGCAGTCAGCTTTGGGTGGGAATACCTACAATCCGCCTTGTGGCTCGACAATCTCAAGCAGTGACATATAGAAGATGCCACCTCGATCTGCCTCAGGCTCGTTAATCGTACCGGTATGTGGATTCTTAATAAACCATCGTCTTATTTTAGTTTTACAAACAATTTCAATCATGCCAACCATCACGCATATCATGGAAAATAAATCAAATAATGCAGGCACATGAGTAAATAATGAAATCTAAATGCATGATTTCCTATTAATGCACGTGATAAATAAACAAGGCACAATTTAAATAAATCATCACACCATCACCCAAGCACGCCAAACAAGTTCAATCAATTTTATAACAAAATTCTAATAATCCTAGAACTATTCACAAAAATGCTTTGAATCTTAAATCCATATAATACAAATGAGCAAGGAAGTCACGCCCACCTGGTTTCGCCGATCTTCAGGGCTCCTTGCTTTCCTTCAAGATCCTCGATATTCAAAATCTATAATCTGAAATTTAACAGTTAATGAGATTCACTAATTTCCTAGTTCAAATTAAATCTTATTCAAGTTATTCTTAGACTTAATTATTTCCTAAAATAATTACGTATTGTCGAAAGCAATTTCAACAGATTTTGGATCGTTGTTCAATTTTAGTATTTTGTATATTCTAATTAAAATACTTCCAAGTCTTCTAAATTTCTATAGTTTAAAATTACAATTTTTGATAATTTGTTTACAAACTTATTCGTAGAATTAAATTTCTAATAACTTAATATTTGAAATTTGAATAATTTTATTGATATCATAATTTATTTAATTATAAACAAAATAAGACTTCTAAACGTGCTAAGTTTAGTTTCGAAGTCTAAGATTTTAATATTTTCTTATGAATGATATTTAATTCAAGAAGTTTATTTTTCATGTTTTTAATTACTTTAAATTTAAGAACTTTCAACTTCTAATAATAAGTAGATTTTTTTTTTGATATTTTGGAGAACCATTCCCCCAATTCTAATTGAAATGATTTATTAATTTAATTTTGTTCCATCAAATTATCCTCATGTTCAATAGTTTATATTTAATCTCAGATTAGATCTATTTATTTTATTTGAATTCCAATTGAATAAGATATTTTTGTTACTTTCCATTTACATTTACGATTAATCAAAATAACTTTCTATACTATCTAAGATTAAAAGTTTGAAATACGTACCTCGCGTCATCTTCTTCGCGCAAATGACGCTAACGATAAGAATTCCTTCGTCGAAGATTTATTTTCGTTTTGAAATACATCAACCAAGATACTAAGATCAATTTGGATTTAGCACCATACACTATTCATCATTTGAACATCATTTCCTTCTTCTGTTTTGCTAATTGCACAAGCCAACAGTTGCTCACCTTCATCCTCCATGCTCTTCTTCATTCGGCGGTAGCAACAATCAAATACATGAATCACGCATCACCACACTGTTAACATTACTCTGTTATTCACTCCACTTCAAACACCATAGCAGTTCCTTCAACAATGCACCACCTAACCCAATAACACAACGGCTCCTTTGTTTTCCTACTTCACAACCAGTAGCTGAAATTCACGGACTATAGCAGCATTTAGCTCGATTAGCCACTCTACCCACCATACTCATTAGTCTCCATTTCAGCTGCACGGTCCTGCTCTTCCTTCCTCTCCACTGCCCGGCCATTGTCTTCCTTTCACAATGCTGCAACTGCCGCTCGGAGGATCAGTCGTAGCAGAATTGCAAAACCTATAAAACTGTCTTCTTCGTTTTCAATCACGTTCGGTCACCCGATTCCAGCACACAGCCCACAGCAGCCCTTCGTTTCCCATACATTTTCTGGTTTTTTTTCTGTTTGTGTAACATAGCTGTTGCAACAGCAGCAGCAACGGCCGTCGCCATTACAGCCACAGAGCCCCTGCTCTGTTTTTGTCCACCCAGCAGCATGACTTCCCATTTCCTTCCCGTTCAGCAGCTACAACGGCAGCAACATGCAGCAGCAACACCAACTCAGGTAGCAGCAGCCCGCTTCTTCATTCTCCCTCTATTTGCTGCAGCCGTTTCCTTCCCCTTTAGTTTCCTTTTTCTCCCTTGCTGTTCACGGTTCCCAGCTGCTCAACCACTAGATGCAACAGTCCGGTTCATGCATCTCCAAACAAGGCATTGGCAGCAGGCTTCCTCACTCTGAACGTGCCACCATACCCCCTAGCAGCAGCATGTTCATCTTCCCTTCGTTATCTTCTTCTGTCAGTTGATCATCTTCTTCACTTCTTCATTCAGTGGTAGTAGCAACAGAGCATTCCTCCTCTGTTTCATCCCCTTCATATAATTGCTGCATAGAGCCAACACCAGTAGTTCCGTATGACTGGCAGCATCAACATCCTCCAGCCCTTCTTCTCTTCTCTATCCAGTAGCAACCACACTAGCAGCAGCTGCACACATCACCAGTACCCTGTTTTCTGTTCCTTGTCGTTGCCTGGCGTTCCTCTTCATTCGGCAACAGCAGCAGCACCAGCAGCTGCATCTCCTCTTCTTCATTCTCTTGTTCGTTCAGTGGTAGTAGCAGCAGCAGCTGCAATGGCGACAGTAGCAGCTGCAACGGCAGCAGTAGCAGCTGCAATGGCAGCAGTAGCTGCAACGCTCCCCCGTTCTTTACTCCTCCGCTCATGCAGTGACCCGGAACGACCACAGCACTGACCGAAAAATCAAGCACTCCATGTGCCAACTTCCCACTCTGTTCCTCTATCTCATAATTGACACACCGGCCCGTCTGCTTCCTCATGCTTCTCCCTTCATGGCAGCTGCAACCACCCTTTCCATCTCATCTTCATCGTCTCTGTTTTTGTCCAAAGCAGTAGCAGCACCACTGCTATCTTCATCTTCATCATTTTTCCACCATCCTCCGGCAGCAGATTCTCTACTTTCTTCTTCTTATTTCTAGCTTCTTCCTTCACCCTCTCTCATTCTCCGTTTGACTTCTCTTCCTTCGTAAGCCAACCAGACACCTCCCAACTAAACCAGAACGCTCTGGTTTGTTTCAAAATTTCCAGATTTTTTTTTAAGATAAGCAAGCTTTCATTTTTTTTTCTTTCCTTTTCCATCAATCCATATTAATTTCGTTTCCTAATAGAAGTTTAGATTGTGATCCCTCAACATTTCGATTAATCCATATTCAATTCCCCTTTGTTAACTAATATATGATTTTCTAATTTATTTTATCCATTTATTTATTTCAATCAAATAATCTATTTTTTTTGACATCAACATTAGTTGATGTGTTCGCAATCATCGTAATATTTTCAAGTATATTTTTCCAACTACAATACATACCTATGTTTTTAATAATTACGATATATTTTTTTCCTACAAATAATATCTTATTTTATAATTAGTCGCGACGTAGCACGCTCACAAAATCACGGGGTGTTAGAGTATGGGAGCTCCCTAGGGTGACCCACTCGGCTTGATGAAGGATTACTTCCAGAGCTCGTCTAGTTGAAACTTCAACTCAATCAGTTCTGCTGGTGCCATTCTGTAAGGAGGCGTGGCTATTGGGTTGGTTCCAGGGTGAAGTTCAATCTTGAATTTTAATTCTCTAGTAGGTGGTAGTCCGAGTAAGTCGTCTAGGAATACGTCTTCGTACTCACTAACAACTGTAAGATCTTGGATTATCTTTTGTTTAATAGAATCCTCCTCTGAGAGTCTCTCGAACTCATCCTTCTACTTTAAACAATTTAACATGGCTACGGTTGGACTCTTGGTAGTCTCCGTATATCTCCGTTAATTCTATAGGTTTCCCTTGGAGGTAGGATTATGGTTTCTTGCCTCTTAGGACAATCTATCTGAGCTTGGTATTAGTCTAACTAATCCATCCCCAAGATCATATCATAACCATAAAATGGTAAGGTGCATAAGTCAACTGATATGAGTTTATCCCCATACCTTAGGTCACAACTACACATTCTTTTGAAGGTAACAATGGTCCCTATTGGTGTGGACACATTTAAAGTTATGGGTAACCTATCAGTTAGTTCTTTAGAGATAAATGATTTCAAGGCACCCAATTCAAATAACAGTCTCACAGCAACATTAAATAGTAGGAATGTACCTTCTACATTAGGGACTTGATCTTGTTAGGCCTCAACAACAAACATTCTGTTTTGGTTCTGACCACGACCTTGATTTCGACCCTAATTGGCGTTCTGTTACTACTGCCTACCCTGAGGACGGCCATTCTGACCTCCTCCTTGTGATGGTTGTTGCTGATGAGTCTGAGCAGGTGCAATTGGGCAATTTCTAGCAATATGACCCTTTTGCCTGCACATGTAGGACAGTCCTTGTCTCCTTGCCTATTCCTTAGACTCGTCCTTGGTCTGCTCCTAGTTTTGTGGTGTTTTTCTACCACTCTTGTTTTTCTTCTGAACCCCTTGAACTTTTTCATTTTTCGGGCCTCTTGTTCTTTTCCCTCAATTGTTGTTCTAGGCTGAGCTCTTGTTTCAAAGTTAGAAATGTCCTTGTACGTCTTTAGGTCCAAAGTCTTTACTATCTTTTGGATGTCCATCTTGAGACCCTGTGCAAAATGATTTGCCTTCATTCTTTCTTCCCTAATCAGTTCTAGTGATAATTTGGCCAGTTTAGTTTAGTGAGCCTTTTTTCATATTCGGCTATAGTTAGGTACCTTTGATTTAGCCGAAAAAATTCTTCCTGTAGCTTACTCAGTGTTGCCTCTAGAACGATTTTCTCGTAGAAAACCTCCTTGAATTCTTCCCAGTTGATTGTTTCAACATTAGTGTTAGGATCCATTTTCATCATTCTCCATCAATTTTTGGTTGGTTCCTTGAAGTGGTGGGTGGCCAGTGCTATTCTACACGAGCCTGTCACCTTTAGTACATTCAGATGTTCCTCCATTTGAGTCTCAACCATTCCAATTTGTACCTCCTGTCCTTGCAGTTTAGTCTCGTCAGACGTGGCAGCTTTGGTTGTGTATCTATTGGATCCAGCCATTATCTCCAAGTCAAAAGCCATTTCAGTATTTGATAAGGTATCACAATAAAAGATATAAGAGAATCATCATCTATGGCACACAACCTGTCTACTCTTATCCTTGGGATACAAAATGTTTTTCCATACTTGAGAAGATAGTTATCCCCTCCATGTTTGTTCATCAAGTTCATATTTCCAAACCTTTTGTTTCGTTTGTACGATCATGACTCTAGATTCATGTCTCTTGGTTTTCGATTTATTTAGTGGCCTATCAGTTTATGCTTCTAAGTTCTTTTTGTCCTTGGGTACAAGATTTGGTTTCACATGACATTCATATAAACAAGTAAGGCATGCTTTCAAACAATCATACAATCATGCAAGTTCACACTAGCATAACAAAATTCCAAGCTTCCATCTAAGCTTTTAGGTTTGAGCATCCCATACCACTCTAGCCCTTCCTGTAACATCTCGAAAAATTCATAGGAAATTTGAAATTTTACTTAGAATATTATACAGAATTGATGAATGAGGATTTTGGCATGTCCTAGTTACCCAAATGAGGATCAAAAATCAATTTAAGGGATTTTTGGAAGAAAAAATATGATTATAATGCATAAAATAGGACATTATGGTAAAAAATACAAGGATATGTGCTATTTTTGACGAAAACATGATTAGAAGTCAATCAAGATCAAAATTTGGCAAAAATCGGAAGAGAAAACAAGGAATTAGACCGAAAAATAAAAAAAATAAACTCAAAATGATGTAAACCGTAGATCTCAATCTGATATCACGATCCAACGACCAAGATCAACAACGCACGTACGCCTGGGAGCACCAGATCAATCCGATCAAACGGCCAGAGATCGAAAATACGTGACTCAAGGACAATCGAACGGGAACAGAGAGTTTCGGTGATCACGAAATCAGAGCGCACACGGTGATCGAGGATCATCAACGGTCTGGATGGAGGCGCACTGGGTTGATCGCGAACGAGTACATCGATCGAGGCAAATCGGACGGTGCAGATGGAATTCGTGTTGGGCTGATCGCGATTGTTGACGCGCTTGAGGATCATCAACGGTCTAGATCTCACCCGCCAAAATTGAATCGCGAACGAACACTCCGATCGAGGATCATCAACGGCTGAGATCGAGAATCCTATTCTTTTGCTTGATCCGAGAATAATCCAACGGTTCCGATCGAATATTATTACGTGTCTCAAGGAAGATCTGATGATCTACGATTCATCCGCCCGATCTAATCGCGATCTGCATCCCGAGGACAATCCAACAGTGTTGATCAAATGCTCTGATTAATTTCGAATTTAAATATACGAAAATTACGATAAATACCGAAATAAATCTGAAAAAAATAGTTTAAAATTCTGAAAAATCCCTAAAAATACTCTTTTTGCTCCAAAAATTAAAAACTACAAAATTTGATTGAAATATGGAGTTGTATTCATAGAAGGACACAAATTTCTCCCTTGAAAAATCTATATAAACCCCCCTAGGCCCCCAATTTCATTCATTCCAAATAATAAGAGTTGAATGCTCCTCTTGTTTTCTCAAAGCCTTGTTCTTGGCACCTCTCATCT
>JAJIYU010002289.1:0-30951 GCA_030144865.1 Tinospora cordifolia
AGATTATATATTGTTTGAGCGTCAAGCCCTAACCCTAACAAACTCTTATTTTTCAAACATCAACTCTCTCTTTTTTTCTCTATCTCTCGTTCGTCATCAATCGAAGACTCTACTCCATTGTCATAGCCTTCAACGTTGAAGCCGGTGCCTCAACCATGGCCACTTGTAAGACCTCTCTGACGACCTTCAATGACAGCAACACGAGCCGATTTTGAAACCACATAGACCGCAGTGTCCAGTCTCTACTTTGACTTCGTCAGACTGCATGCTTTTGTTACTGCGTGCCTTTGCTATAGTTCTCCTTGTTTTGTTACTATGCAACTCACTTTTGTTGTCTTCTTCTTTTGTTACAATGCAACTCGTTGTTGTTGTTGTTCTTCTTCTGTTACCACGACCACCAAAAGCCAACATCGATGCCTCAACCATGGCTATTGGAAGAGCTCTCCAACGAAGAGCGAAGAAGTAGCAGAGAGTGCCACCACAAGGGACAAAGAGAAATGAGAAGACGATTAATGATGAAGAAGAATGTCTAGCCAAAAGAGAGGCTTGAAGGCAGTGCAAATAGAGGCAAAGAAGAAGAAATAAGGAAAAAAAAGGAACACTATCCTTTGTTGCTACACAAGAGGAGAACATGGACGTATAATATTTCAAATCTAACAACTAGTGTTGGCATGTTCTTACCCTTTTCTGTCATTGTGCAACTCTTATGTCCTTCTTTTGTTCTTATCCTTTTGTTGATTGAAATGATTGCGAAGTGTAGGAGAGGAAGAGACGGGAAAGAGAGCAATGGTGATAAGTGATAAAGGAAGAGATGTTGCTGCTGGTACACGTGATGTTGCCACTTGCTATAACGCCATCCATCTTTCTTCTGTCATAGCGACAATGAAGAGGGTGCAGTCAATTATCACTTCAATTGTGCTCAACCAGAAGACTCGGGTAGTCCTCAATTTGATCAGTGACTGATGAACGAACAAATTCTCGCCACGAATTTGGCGTTATTTGAGATTTATAGATATTATATTTAGAATTTTTAGAGATCTTATACCATTGTATACTATTGTATACCAACTTTATACCATATACCAATGTTTTTCCAATACTGTATACCAATGAATACTAATATTTTTTTTAGCATTGTATACTAATTATATACCATATACCAATATTTTTTCAGCATTGGATACCAACATATATCAATATTTTTTTTTGCACTATATACCAATGTATATCAATATTTTTCAAGCACTGTACAAATAATATACCAATATAACTTTCAATGCTATAGATCAACTATATATCATTGTTTATAAGCTAAATGTTATACTAGTATATGCCGATAGTATATACCAAAGTTATATTATTGTTTATAAGCCAAATATTATACCAATACCATACTAATTGGATACCCATGTTATACAATTATTTTTAAAACTAAATATTATATCAATGTTATATCGACAACATACCAATAGTTATTAATCATTTAAGTTAAAAAGATACAACTATAAATCATTTAAGCGTCTTATACTAGTAAAATGTGAATGTAACTATTATAGTTGTATTTTATATAACTGTAACACTATAATTACTAAAGCAAAGGGAAATATGTATTTTAAAGCATTTCTCACTTTACTTAACAATTAAGAATAATATAATTGTGTAAAATAAATAAATAAATAAATAAATAAATAAATAAATATATATATATATATACAATCATAGTGGTCACATTATTACTTTAATATATATATGTATATAAGACGAACAGAGAACATGACATTGCAAAAATCCAAGCCGGAAAGCAAGGAATAAATTGCATAACATATGAGCATTGGCGTATACATATTTTAAGTTTTTGTTTAATTTAGGATTTTTTTTTTCAAGTAACTTTTTATAATCTTTTAAATATTATTTTCTTTTTATCCGGACATGGTTGACCACCCAGCCGCCCACCTTTTAAGAGCACTGCAAACGCATCTTTTCATGGTCCCGAGCACAATTGACTTCCATGGCAAGCTCGGGCTACAATAGCCGTCCTCCAAACTCCAAAGCACCTTACTTCTTTATTATTATTATTATTATTATTATTATTATTATTATTGTTATTATTATTATTTATAGTAATAATAAATAATTATTCGACAGCAGATCTAAGGTAGAATGATTAGCAATAAATCACATGTGATTTGGGGTACAAGACAACAAAAGAAAAAAAAAAAATTCAAACCTCTAAAAATCATATGAATTTTATTAGGCTTCATTTTATGTTAAAAAAATAAAATTCGCCATTTTCTATGTGAGAAACAAATAATTTTCTCACAAAACAATTCAATATTTTTTATTTATATGCTTTTTTTTTATTTTAGGAAACTTCTTATTACTTAACGTTCTCAATCAAAGAAGTGCAACATTCTCGCATAAAATTTAAATAATTGTGATAATATCTAATGAAACAAATTGTTTGAAAATTTATTCAGTAATAAAATTGTACAAAAAATTAATATTAGTGTTTAAGCAAAGTCCAAGGTGACACCGCTTGCATTTTCGAATACTCTTTATATTGTGCTTTTCTACTAAGACAAAAAGTCTAAAATTTATCAATGAAAGTCAAGTTGAGCGAATGAGATTCGATGAATAATAACAAAAAATCCAGAGTTCAATTCATGGGTAGGAAGAAAAGTATATTGGGAGAGCTTTTTCATATATAACATTCATGTAATTTAAATGTTAATTAGCTTTGAGGTGCAAAAAAAAAAAAAAAAAAAAAAAACTGGCTTATGGAACACACAGTAAAAAAAAAAAAAAGCCTTAAGTTTGATTTTTGAATTAATACGATTAACTTGATTTTTTTTAAGTTGATGCGTGGTGAATGTGTATATGTCTCAATTAACCATCGCAAGATAATTGGTGTTTTTTCCCTTACTTTCATTCAATTTTGGTTTATGAATTTTGAAAAGCCAATCATTTCGATTTGGGTTGTGATATCCACATTACAAACTTGAAACCGTTACAAGGTGAACTAAAATAGAAAAAAAAAACATGAAGATAATCTTTTAAAATAAATGTGAATTTTTTTTTGTACTACTTTGATTGTCAAATATAATAATTTAATTGTATTTTGATTTTAATGTTAAAAATTATATATTACTTATAGAAGATGAAAATGTGTTTTGCAAAAGTAAAATAGTATTAATTTAATAAAATTTATAGACTTATAGTTATAAAATTATAATAAGTAACTCAATGCATTTAAACCAAATGGATTTATGTGGTGTTTGAGACCTTTACTTTCAAGTTTCGAGTTTTACAAAAATTAGAGAGTAATAAAAAATTATTTTCGAGATATTCTTTTAATAAATTTTCAACCTCTAATTGAAACAATGATATAATCTCAATAAAAATGAAAAAAAACAACAATTTATTTAAATAAATTTTGAACCTAAAATCAGAGATTCTAGTTGAAATAAAAATAAAAGTTAAATAAAGTTATTAAACACTACTTTAAGTATATTTAAATAGTAATTCATTTTGATTTTGAGAGCATGACATAAATTAAAAAAGTTGTTATTAGACTCAATTTATTTCATAATTTGTTAAAATAATATAATTAACAAAATATTTGAACAGTGCACGTGCACTAAACGTGAAGATAGTTGGTGAAAGTAGAAGCTGACACGGATTGGTCCCTAAAAGAAAAGTCAAACAAATCAACGATCTTGATCCTCAGTACCTTTTGACTACAACCACTGCACATCCAATTTGATGTCACTGTCGTGTATAGGACTAAGAGGTTCATCAAGATAACGATGATGATACGCGAGGGAAGCAAGCTGAGATGGTATCAGACAAGTGACACGTGTCAGATAACGTTACTGGCCCCACGGAATACGCCATTATTGAGATTCGTTATCCGTGCGAGAGGGATAATTGTGCTTTGAGATGACAAGAAGTGACAGATTTAATAATTTGAGAAAGTTTGTGGAGGAGATTGCTTGACCGTGTACGATGTATGATGTAGCTTTGCGCACAGGAGTACCTGATAACCCATAAACGATGAAAATGACGGAACGCACCTTGGTCCTAGGATACTCTCTGACGCTATTACTTAATCTGAGAAGGTGAAGAAAAATTCCCCAGGAGCCGCAGTGCAGAATTCGTCGCTGCAGTGCTCTTCATATATATATTTATATTATAGCTATGGAAGTCAAAGTCTGCTTAATTGAGGAGTTTTCATTTGAATGTTTCACCAAAATTGGAGGATTCCTGGTCGGTATGGATTCATACGAGTTCACAAGCGTTTTCAACCAAAGAGAAGCTCTACTTTCTACAAGCTTAATATTAAATTGATTTTTATTTTTTATAATGGTACTTCTTAATTAAATAACTTTAGGTAAGGGTGTTTCATTAATAAAATAATAATTATTAATTATTACAAGTTTTCGTTACTTCAGATTATATATTAAACTTTGATTAGACAATTAATTAAAAATATAATTGTAATGTGCTAATTATATATTTTCTTTTTTATTGGATATTATAAGTATAATTGTTGTTGTTACATTTTTAATATAACTACAGTACTCACCACTACCGAATAAATAATCGTTACACCTTTTTGTCTTTTACATTTATTTGGGGTCATTATACTTATTAAGCACTTAATTGACATGTTTTAGAAATTTGAAAGATAAATTTTAAGTATTTATTTTAGAAAAATTTTAAGGGTAAAGGTGACGATTTGTGACACGATACAATAACTCGACTGAAGACGATACAAAATTAATAGGTTTGAGTTTAGTATAAACGGATTAAATACAATTAAATACAATTAAATTTAAATCATAAACATGTTAACTTGATAAACTTGAAAATGACAGGTTTAGTACGATAATAGATAATTTAAGAGATAATTTATAAATAAGTTAATTTAAAATTAATATATTTATTAATTTATTAATAAAATAAAATTTAAATGTAGTTTTTTAAGATTTAATTTATTTTTAATATGCTTTTGAAAAAGTATTTACCAATTTGATTGTAAAAAGTTAAATAAATTATATTTAGGTATACAATTATGAACACAATTACAATACGCCTCGTTTAAGACATGACCTGTTTAACTAAAAATTATTGTATATATATATATATAAAGAGACATTAGTTCTTGACATGCATGGCTCAAGTGGAGACTGCCCAATTTGTTTTGAAGGAGTCAACAATGTAATAAACTGTATATCTACCAAGATTATGATATCCTAACCATAAATTTCGTCAAAGATCTTCAACATATTGGACATGAAAAAGAAAGTGGGTCAAAGTCACCTTTACTTTTATATTCCCAAAAATAAAAAAAGTTCATATATATATAAGGTTTGCATATTTTTCTTTTTGCCCAACTAGAGAAATTGAACGAGTACTAATGGAAGGTTCTATAAGAAACAGCTATTCCTTGGTGGGCACCAAAGTGCAATTACAGCAACCATCAGCTTTATACTTTTTGGTAGGTTTACAACTTTCCTATGTATATCATTCATGACCATCATTGTGCCTTGCCAGGTACTGATATTATTCTCTAGGTAAAGTTTAGTGCAAGGAAAATTAAACCCTCATTACCCATATTATCTTAAAACAATATTCTTTCCTCATTAAAAATCAAGATTTGAATTATAACATATTTTCAAAAAATAATTTAAAAAATACAACTTATATTTTTGTAAAATTACTTATTTCCAACTACAATTAATGGGTATTCAATTGTAACATTTATGATAATTAAATAAATAAGTACAAAATTTAAAGCCAGTGACACTCATTTATTTAAGGCCAACTGCAATGAGCGTCCAATAGCGCTGAGGTGGTGCTCAATGGAGCATCACCTCAACTGCAGAACCAAACGCTCAACGCCCTGATTATTATTTTATTATTTTATTATTATTTTTAAATGTAATGTAGCAGCAATGTCCATATGCTCGGTTATATTAAAATAATAATATAATAATTAGTATAGTCTTTTTTATATTATTATTAATATTTAATACTAGGTAGCATTGAACAAATTAATTTTGACGAGGGCACTTTGACTGTTTTTTCTTATAATTTTAGATTTAGATAATTGAATGCCCATCCTATTTCAAAGCAAACTTTTAGGTAGTGTATAAAATAATTAAAAATATAGTAAAACGTAAAGCAAACACGAAAAGAACTTCATTTACAAATTCCTGCACTGCCGGTCCAGAGACATGGCATTCAATATATTATAAGATAATATAATATATGAAATTACGTTTTTATTTATTTATTATTGATTATTTTGATACATCGAAACCAACGCACGCCCCTTCTCACGCCGGTATCTCCACTCGGTCGCAACCCTATTCCCCTTATTAGTTAAAAAATATATAAATAAATTAAATAAATTATTTTTATTTTATTTTATTTTTCATCGTTAATCTCTCCTCCTCTTTTTCTCGTTTTGGGGATTTTCTTCTTCTTTTTCTTCTTCTTCTGCTTCTTCTTCCTCATCGTCGTCGTCTTCTTCATTTTGATCTGTACTTTTCCGTGGTTTGCATTATCTATCGCTGAACCTGATTCTGGTTATCAGGTGAATGAGTTTCTGAGTGTTTTCCGCGAAGATTTTTGGTTGATTATTTGGCTGGTGAGTGAATTCCCTGATTGTTTTTTGTTTTTGATTCATTGTTTTGTTGGTGAAGTGTGTTTGTTTGGGTGATGATAAGATAGGCTATGTTATGGTGAGCAGAAGAAAAACTGAATCTGCCGTGGAACACTTTTTCTCATTGGAATAAAAAAGTTCTTTCCTTTTTGGGGATTCATTTTTATTTTTATTTTTTATTTTTTATTTTTTGCATGAATCAGTCGAGAATTCGTGTACAAAACTAAGAGAATGAGATGGTTGCACCCTTTTTGTTGAAGGGGAAGTTTTTATGGTTATTTTTATTATTTATTTATTTATTTTTTTTTTGAGAAAGAGTATGAATATTTTGGCAATTTAAGTAACTTGTGGTAATCTATCGGGCAAGAAACCAAAGAGATTCGTTTTGATTAGAAATTGATGAGATTTATTTAACAGTATTAAATGATTTTCCTTTTGGTGATGCTTTTTAATATATTTTTTTGTTATTATTTTTGAATTTCCTTGGAAGAAATTGCGTTCAACTGATGATAGTTGTTACAATGAACGAATCGGTGGTATATGCTCATGAAAAAGTTCAAATGATGCTTTTTTTGTCTTATTGTGCTAGTAAATTTAGTTGTAAATTGCATTCAAATTACTATTGAAAACTTTTTTTTTAAGATACTCTACTGGATGTTCTTGTATATGGTTAAAAACTGAACTTGAAAGGTTTAGAGGTTGAAGGGGTAGTGTGATCAAGGTGTTTTGTATGCAGCAGAAGTATTCCGTGTTTAAATTTAGCAGTTGTAGTATGATTTTAGGTGTATTCCAGTGTTTCATTAAGATTGTAAATAGTTGTTTTGTAAATAGTTATTTTTATTTTAGGTAGTTTATTTATTTTGTGTTAGGTGTTTTTGGTATTTCTGGATGTTTGAAGTTTATAGTTAGATTAAATTTCATGAGGCATTTTGTTGGTAAACCAACCTAAATTCCAAATTAAGCTACAATGCAACTCCAAGCATCCAAAAATATCAAAAGTCTTTATTACTAATAAACTTCCAAAATGTGACATCAAAAGTTGTATAAAGAACATTGTAACGTAATTGCAAAAGGACCTAGCTAAAACAAGTTCATGTGGTGCTATTTCTATTTTGTTAACTAACTGATATATCTGCCATAATTTTGTATTGACTATGTGATATGAATGCCGTTTAGCAGCAGAAGAAACTTTTGGTGGTGTAATTGCTATTATGGCGAACAATGAAGATACCGGAAGCCCTGGATGGGGTACCTCCTTTTTCATGCAGACAACTGAGGATGTTGCACGAGCTGTTGCAGCTGCAGCTGCTGCTGCTACAACTGCTCGCTCGCCTCGTCCATCTGTTGTTTTTTCATCAAAAGATGATAACAGCCAACTTCAGAAACTACAGAAGCACGTTGCGAGAGTATTGCAGGGCTTTTCACCTCCTGCTGAAGTGAAAAGAATAACTTATAATCCAGAAGTTTTAACTAGCCAAAAGCGCCAATGGGCGAGGTTTCAGTTGCAGTCCTTGGTAAGCTGATCTAATTCTTTTATATACTTATTATTTTGTTGCCATGTCACAGTTAACTTTTAACTATGAGGAATAACTTTTGGTATTTAATGGTATTATTGGTGTATTTCCTTCTCAAGTATGCGTCATCTTTTTTAAGCTTTGATGCATTAGCTGACCTTTGAGTCTTTGATTATTCTTCTGGTGAGTGAGATACTGATGCTCACAGATAATAAAGAAACTAGGGACAATTTTGAAAATTAGGCTAATTTGTGTAGACACACTCAACAGTAGTGCACGATGAAGTTACATAGAAGATCATTATTTGTGACTTCTCCATGTTGCTATCCTTTGGGACATAACTACATAAGTTAATTATTGATAACAACAGCAAAATCTACTCAACTACACTAAGAAATCCATCAATTTACTATTCCCAAATTCAAGACTAATTAACATTGTCGCCGACAATGAAAACCATAACATGGAAGCTTGGAAATAATACTTTTTGTTGAATGGGTTTGTTGATGAAGAGGAACAAATTATGGAGCATATAGAGATAACTGAACTACGAAAAAGATGAATATTCTTCGGTAAAAAGTTGCTATTTTGGTTGCTCAGATTGGAATGCACGAGTTAACATTATGTACTGAGAAACTTTTGACAAAATCTTCACAACACTAGAAAGGACCAAATCTGTGACAAACATATTTACTTCATCCATTTGACCTAAGATGGAAGAACCTTTCAAAACTTATTTTTGTCACCTTGAGACTGAAAGAAGTTGAGCTTCTTTAAATTTCCTTAATTGGATCTCTCCTTTATATATATATAGGTGTTTGTGTATGAGAGAAAAAAAAAAAAAAAAAAAAAAACAAGAGAAGCCACAAAGATGAGATATTCTAAGGGAATTACAAACTTAGATATGGATCTGTCCTTCTTTATAAATAAAACTAGTCTTTATTCTTGGTTTTTGATTTGTAAGACTATAGAGAAAGCTGGAAGGGATACAATTGTATTAAGAGTTGCTGATTAGGAAAAACAATAATAGAGAAGGAACAAAAATATCACTAGACTATGGGAAATGAACAAAATAACACCTTCTATTTGTACAGAATAAAATATTATTTTTTCCCCTTTCACTACAAGCTTTTGTAAAAACATCCCGTCAATTGTTATGCATATCTCTACAATAAGGATGCCCTTGATAATTTGGATAATTCTATTGATATTGAACCATTCAATTATTTATAAGTCTTTGCCACAATCCTTTTGCTAACTGAGAAGTTATTGCTGTAAATATTTCTCCTCTTCTATAAGCTTGATCACCAACATTTGTGATATCCCTTAGGTGCATGGTTGCATTGAAAATAAAATAGACTAGAGCATTTGGAAGTTTTTCCCACTAAAGGAAGCTTTCCTATTTCTTTTACGCACTTTTGGAAAACTTGCAAGCAACACATAGATTCCAATTTTTGAATCGCCTTTGGAAAATATCCTAATTAGTCTGCCTGTCATGAGCAATAGTCAATCCCAAGAATTTGGTTTTGGGGATAACATGGGCTTTCCCAACTTGGCGAGAGTTGAATTGGAATCCTGAAATGAATGGCCAAACAACAATGATGAAGGAAGGATTTTAAAGAAAACTTTCCTGCCGATTCTGGAGATGAAGACAGCCCATCCCTCTCAATTGAAAGATGAACTCCCTAAGGGAACTCAAGAACATTTGAGGGTTGTAAACACTTTTTTAATGGAGGGAACCCTTTTAGGTGAAGACACTAAGATGGCCTACTTCTGTAGTGTCCATCTAGAATTTAAGAGGACTTGTACTTGAAAGGAAAGTTAACATTTACAAAGGCTGTTATAAGTTGATACTTGTTTTCTTAGAACAAAATCTGTTCACTGGCCAAAGTTGTCCTCTGCAGAAAAAGAAAACAGAAACAAAAAAAGCTCCATATGCAGTAGCATTGTGTGATACGTGGTTATAACATTATAATAAAGCGATGATGACTTAAAATTGTTGTTACTGTTTGCATAATATAGACAAATGGCAAATTGACAATCATTTATCATAACGGCTGTTTTTTTTCTTTTTTAAATATTTTGATACTTTTTTAAAAGTCTTTTCATTTTTTTTGAATACTTAGAAATGATTCTTGTGTACAGTTTTGCTGTTTTGCTCATTAAAAAATGTGTATTTTGTGCTAATTGCTCAATTTTATTTTAGTTATACTGTCATTTTTGATATATTTTCCATTTCATATTAATTACTCTTTTTACAATAAATTTGTGTCCATTAATTGTTTTACCTATATTTCTAGTCCCACCTTTTTGGATGGTTTCCACTAGTTTGGGTTATTGATGTTACCTCACACACTCACATTTTTTTTCCTTTTCTATGTCTCATTGTTATATTGATTTGACTATTTTTTTTTTATTAATATAGATTATATATGCCTTGTTTGTAGTGTAAAGAGGTTATTTTTTTTAGTTTTACGTTGCTTGCACGCCTTCGATTGGCTTATCATGGTTTTCATGTGCTGCAGGATCACAGGCCCGTGAAAGAACCATCCCGCCTTTTTGAAAGCATGGTAGTTGTTGGGCTTCATCCTGACACAAATATTCATGCACTTCAAAGTCAGATTCTATCCAGAAAGTCTGAGGGTTCTGGAAAATTACGGAGTGCCCTATCTGGCTTAAATCAAGCACGTGTTGAACCTAATCTTGAACCTCAGGTGGTTTATTCATGGATGTGTCATCAGATCTATTCTTCTTACACATTATCTATATTTAATTTTGTGCTTTATTTCTTTTCTTGCTATGTTTACTTTTTTATTTTGATCACTATTTGAAGAGTAGTTGACTTCTTGGACTTAGTTTCTTCAAATAACATTTGTCAAAATTGTCTATGACTTATTTTTGGGTTTTGTTGAGTGAATTTTTGTTATATATGCCTTGTTCCAGTTGATGATGTCCAAGGTGGTGGGATTGAGCCCATTTACTTATATCTTGTGAGCTAACCTGAGAACACTGAAAACCTATGTTTGAACTGGTGTTAGCTTCAAACACTGCTCATGTGTTTAAATCCTACCCTCAAAGAAAAAGATAAAAAGGGTTGGGAGATATCTTTTTAATTTGCCTATAATGTTGGGCTCAAATTTACATCAAATCCTGGCCCAAAAGCCCCAACCTACTCTTTTTTTTTTTTTTTAAATTTTTATTTTTTTATTGTGATTATTGATTGGATGCTTACTTCACACTTGTTTTTCTTGAGTTTAATGCACCAAAGGCACTTGGAGTTAATTTTGTAGGCTTACATTTAAAAGATTTGGGTTTTACAATAATCTTCCTCTCTGACTTTCAGGTTTTATTCGTGTACCCTCCAGAAAAACAGCTACCGCTCAAATATAAGGATCTTCTTTCATTCTGCTTTCCAGCGGGCGTGGAGGTTTGGATAAACTTGATGAATATTTTTTCGTTTTATAATGATTCTTTCATTTCATTTTGCAATTTCAAAAACGCTTAGGGCCTTCTTTAATTGGCCCCTTCAATTTTATTTGTTATTTATTTATTTTCCTGATGTTCTTAGTGCATGTTGCTAACTGTGATTCCATGTTTTGTGACAAATCAAAATCATTTTCTTTCTTATTTGTTATAATGAATTAAGTTTTGGTGACAAATTATTCAAATAAATTTATAGAAATTCCTTGGCCATTGTGATCAAATTGTGACACAAAATAGTTTCCATTTTTTTTTTCACCGCAAAATATAATTTTCTTCTCTTTTGAATTTTATGTAGTGCGTTTTGTGGCTTCAATCATGTGTCATCATTTATCTGCACCTATATCACAATTCAAAGAGGATTTTGTCTTGCATAACTAATTAATATGAAATATTCTTCTAAAAACATATGATATGTTCAAAGTTTATTTGTGATCTGCTATGCCTCACTAGCGAATCCTCCAGGAATTAGGCCATAATTGTTCTTTGTTCCCCTCTTTGATCAGTAATTAGTGGCACCTTTAAATTAATAATCTGTAAACATTTGTTTACGAAAATAATAGAAAACTTATATTGCATATTCATATTCCTGAGTTTGTTTAATTTTCAAATACAACAAATTTATTGTTAGTTATGCCAAACTTAAGTCATTGAAACGAAAAACAATGCTTAGCAACTAGTCTTTACTAAAATATCAGAGCAACACTATACTATGGAAGTTGAGCAATGAGCTACTTTTTTTAAACACAAGAGAAGTAAACATGAAAGATTTAAAAAAAAATTGCAGCCAGGAATGAGGAATAACATGTGGGTACGTTGTATACGCCTATGATCTATTGCCAGTTAGTACTTGGACTTCATTTAGCCAGAAATAGCTTTAGAAATAAAGGTTGTATGATGTCCTGATTCCATAGAAAATAGAGGAAAGAAAAAGTAAAATATCTGAACTCTTAGCTCATAGTTGCAAAATAGAGTTTGTGCCTCAAACATCCTCAATGCCTTTCTCAAGAATTTCATCCTTAGGTGAGCATTGAGGCATAAGCTTGTGAACTTTAAATATTAAAGGGAAGCAGGGATAACACTAGCTGGAGCAAGATTGTTATTCTTATTTAAATGGTGAAGGAAAGAAAAAGTAAATCCCTGAACTCTGAGCACATAATTGCAAAATAGAGTTTGTGCCCCAAGCATCCGCAATGCCTTTCTCAAGAATTTCATCCTTAGGTGAGCATTGAGGCATAAGCTTTCAAACATTAAATACTAAAGAGTAGTGGGAATAAAATACTAAAGAGAAATGGGGAGAAAACTGGCTGGAGCAAGATTGTTATTCTTATTTAAATGTTGGAGTGAAACTTGTAATTGGTGAATACATTGTCAACGCTTTTCATTATTTGGTGGAAACCACGAAATGGGTTGCTTGCTTTTTCCATTTGTTCTATATTCATCTGATAGAAATTTAAGCTGAGAAGCAGTCATGGTTTTGAGATAATTCTCTTTTGTTCTGAAATTTTGTGAAGAGTTTGTTATGTCTGACTGATTTTGTGATAACTTTCACATATTATATTCATTAGTGAAATGCATTGCTTAGCTTTTGCAATATTAAGTGGAGACTGGAGATATACTGTCTTTTTAAGTATCATTTTTGTTTATACTGTCAGGTTCATGCTGTTGAACGAACTCCTTCAATGAGTGAATTGAATGAAATACTTCTTGGACAGGTAATGACAATGCTTATTATCTAAAGAAAAAGAGACCATTGATTCTTTCTCTGCATATGTATCTTCTTTGCCGTACACACAATAAATATGCTGGTGCACAGTAATTATCACTTTGTGCCACTTAATACTATTTGCTGTTTCTTGAACTTCTTTACTTCTGCTTGTTGTCTCTGGACTTCATCACTGCAATTGCATTTGGTTATCAATTTAAGTTTTATAGGAGGATAGGAAATTTGTCGCTGATTATTTGTTTTGATTTTCAGCATTCTGGACACTTACACTAGTAAATGTAATTTTGCAGGAGCATTTTAAACAAAGTGATCTGTCCTTTGTATTTCGCTTACAGGTATTGCGTGAAATTGCTTCTTATCTACAGAAATATTTTAATATTTTAATATTTTTAATGATATTGGCTGCTTAATTTTTCTGTCGCAGCTATTTGCTTTTTGTTTTTCATGGAACATAATAGATCTGTTTCTAAAGATGTATCACACTCCTTTAGAATTGAAATGTGCACTTGAAGATGTTGTCTTTATAACTTGGCACATATTTTGCTTTTTTAACTTCATCTTCATGAGTCTCAATTTGGAATTGAAGATGCCATCTGGATTGGTAATGCAGATTGGCATTTTGAATGCCATTTGAGGAGTTCAAATTTGAAGATGTTATGTTTGCTAATTTGGTTCAATCAGAAGTTTAATATGATATTTCTGGTTTCAAAACCCTCAAAGTGAAGGTTTTTTTTCATGTTTTTTTTTTCTTTGGGAACTCTGTGATATTGGCTCACCGACCTATTTAGAGACTTCCATTATGGAATAGACACAATGATATTTTTAAAATGAGGGGCTTCTTGAAGTTCCATTTGATGGTTTACAAAGCATCTATTACTTGGACTGCCTCAGGTACATCCCAAACTTTGCGGTCTTGCAGTGTTGTTATCTTTTAATATGGAAGTATCCGATTCGGCAAACTTTCCAGAATCACTGTTAACGACAAACTTTTTTTTTTTGGATTGATTGTGGCCTCTCTCTATCCATAGTTAAAATATAGATTTAGTGGAACCAAAGGCCTAAGCTGTGATTCTCTCTTTTCGTTGTTTATACAACATGTTTTGCAAGTTTACAACTATCGGGTTGAGAAATAATAACCCATCAACTTTGCATGGTCTGTACCTCAGGTTGATGATTTGACCCAAGTCCTGATCTATTTTAATAAGCTCTGGAACAAATTGATTTTGACCTGCAATTCTAGCAATCTTGGACTGATTTAATGCGTAACATTGTTTGTTTTTATCCTTTTAATTATATTTGAATCTTTACTCCTGACTTGTTGGATGGGTTTCTATGTTCCTGTTCATTATTTTCTTTACATTTATCTTGGTCTTCTTGTTGCTTTCATCTGATATAATTTTAATTTTGTCTTTGTATTTTAAATTTGTTCAATAAAACTATCATGGCTTTATTTTGACAATGATATGGTTTTGAAAGAGCAATTTGTATGTAATATATTGTTCTATTTTCTTTCTAGGTGGCTGATGATTCGACTTTGTATGGATGCTGTATGCTTGTTGAAGAAATTGTTCAGAAGCCTTCAGGATTAATTTCCATGATTTCAGAGCAAGAATCAATGTCATCATCATTGAGTCGACACATCTTAACCACATTCCGGTGTTACTGCCTTCTGACAAGGCTTCCCTTCTTTGATTTACACTTTGGCGTACTGAATAGGTGCATTGATTATTCTATTCCTGGCTAACTTCTTGTTATTGCAAGCGGGCATCTTTATGTTTGTTCCATACATGACCCTTCACTTCTAGTTAATGCAAGTGGAACTCTTTATGTTTGTTCCATACCTGACCCTTCTTTGGGACTTGGTTTGAGTGGAAGCTTTGTGCAGTAAACTGGCCTTTATTTATTGGAAATTCGTGCGATCGGAGTGGATGAAAATATTTTAACATTCTATCTATTGTAAAGAACTTATAATGCAATAGTCTCTTTTATAATTTGTTGTTTGATTTTCATACCTTTCTCGTTTCTGTTATCATGGTGCCGTTTTGCTTAATTCGTACTGATACTGTGTCAGTTACACAAAATTTCAAAAAATTGTTAGAAACCCTTGGAATCTAAAGTTAAAATCTACTTATTTTTTTCGCCCTTTGTTTTTGTGAGGCATACGCATTACCACATATTGAATGCCGTAGGAAATTCTTTAGTAAATTCCTCACCTACCCACTTGTACTCATCTAAAGGAATGTCCTCCCACATGCCAGTCTTTATTGGTTGGATCATTCTTTGAGAGCATGTTCAAACTTTTCTTACAAAATTTTATCTGTTTTTCATTGGGATCACCATGGCTTGATAAAATTTTTGGACCATTTGGTATGTAACCTTTTTGTTTTTTGTGTGTCAAATCCATGATTCCTTGAAAATGGTTTTTAGTTGGACTGTTTTCAAGAAAATTTAAAACTGTCTTTAAAGAAAAAAAAAAAAAGAATACAACGAAAAAGTTGTTTTGTTGTTGGAACTATTTTTAGAATTTACTTTTAGAAATGATGTTAAATTTGATGCCAAATTGGCCCTTTAATTTCTCTTGGGGATCGTGTGCTTGTAGCTGTCAAACTGATGGTCTTTCGCATGTTGCTAATGGTTGTATTTGATCTGCTTTTTATTCTGCATGGTAGGAAATATTTTGGTCAATATGACTGTTAAGGGCTGCTTGTTTTTGGTTGTTTTACATATTGACATTATTCCATCCTTGCAGCATCTTCACTGAGGAAAGGTTGGAACGAGTAATGAAAGGCATGGATATGCTAGATATGGAATCAATGGAGGAGGATAAAAGTAGTGTAAATTTATTAGAGAAATGTGATAATATTCCTCTAAAGCATGAGTGTGCAGAAGACATGATGAATGGGACCAGAGAAACTTCTGATATAAGTACGGAGGACTCTACACCCAAAAGGATAAATGAGGGAACTCAATTGGAGCATCAAATTCTTGAGAGGGATTCTGATGGATTAAGAGAAAGTAATGGTGGTGATGGTGTCTTTCCAAACGATTCTGAATCGAAGACATGTGTCTGTAAGATAGAATCTGGAGCATTGATGCAGAATTCTGATTCTCAGGACATCTCTGCTGATCACTTGACCAGAAAGCAATCATTTGAAAAACGTTTGCCAGGGGCTGTTCTGCCTCTTTTACGGTTATATCAGTATGAAAGCTCTGAATCTTCCATGAGGTAGGGTCATTTCAGTTCTATAGCATTAATTACAATTAACATTTTGTAGGATTTTGGGAACTCTTAACTACTTGTCTCAACTATGGTAAATTTATATGGTTTTTGTTAGAGATAACAAACCATTTGACTTCTACACTGCCATATATGTCATGCAGTTTTCAAGGTTCACCGTGTGAAGACAGGCACTTCAGGAGTGATATTGATGAGACAGAAACGGAAGAGGCCTCTTCTTCGGGTCAGGAAGATTCTAGTGATCATAATGACATTCTTGAGTGGGCTAAGGTTTGAATATAGTGGCATGCCGTAAGCTTTCAGAGCTGATTCCTACATTGAGTACTTAAAATGGTTTCTAATTGCATTAACATGTTCTTTTTCAAGGCAAATAATCATGGATCCCTGCAAATAGTTTGTGAATATTATCGGTTGCGCTGCCCAGCTAGAGGAACATCCCTGACATTTTGTCCTCTGGATCATCTGCATCCCTTGGAATTTTACAGACCTGGTGAAACAGTTCTGCATATTGCCGGCTCAACCATTGACTTAAGATCGTGTAGTACTAGTTTGGAATTTGTAGAGGTGAATAGTTTCGGCCTTATTGTGGCTATCATGCTGTCTATAGTGCTGTTAAAATTTTCTCTTTGGGATGCTCTTTTGTTAAACCCTTCCCCCTTTTTTCTCACAAAAAAAAAAAAGAAGAAAGAAAGAATTAGCTGATGCCATGTCTACGGTTACCCCGTGTGCTTTCTTGATCAAACATCTCATTGAACAGTTTATTTTTCTTGGATTTACCAGGCACACAATGCTCTTACAGTAGAGGAGGAAGCAGCTGCCCTCTCTGTTTGGACTATTGCATGCCTATGCGGTTGCTTGCGGCTTGAAAATGTAAGTGTTGTCGTTGTTAATGATGTTCTTGCTACTATTATTTTCCTCCAGATTTTGTAGTCTCTCTAAAACCTCTAGGGCTTGCTTCAGTTTAAGAATTTAAAGAATTGTTTTGAAATCTAAACGAACACTTCATATTAGATAGGAACTTTTAGTATCTTTTTGTATAGAGATTTAGCCTGAAACTATAGGCACTCCATTATTGGATTGTTACTGAACTTACATTGGTTCAACCTCATTATGACTAGTGGCTTGTGATTATATTGCGCAGTTATTGAAACGATGTATGGTTGACCATTTGTTTCTATATACATTTTATAATATCTTCCTTTCCCCTTTTCCAACTTCCATCCACTTGGTGCTTTCATTACCTACTAGAAACTCTTGATGGGACTTCATTCTTTGGCAAGCATGAAATTGAGGCCAGTGATCCAAGATAATGAAGGTTTTTCTGTGCTTTTGCTTGCTGTGGACTCTTTGTGAGCTTTTTTTTTTGTTAAGTTGATTGTGCAGCTAGATGGGTCGTGACACTGATCCTAGTCCTACCGTCTACAATTTGGACTGATGATTTGTGGCCAGTTTTTCCTTTAATATTAAGATTACCAAATGATGGAAATTCAGACTATATTTGTTCAAATGTTTAAGTTTGAGAGAAAGAAGTGCGTAGTTTTAGGTGTCTCTAACCAAGGCACAAGGTGGCTTGAGGGGATGACTGGCTCTAGGAGTTAAGTGAGACATGAAATTCCCAGAGAATTGAATTAATAGTATTGTGCCCTATTGTTGGTGAACGAACTGAATGGTAAGAAACAAGTTTTATTTTATCTCAAAACAATAAATTGTTATTTAAATTTGAGTTGTAGTTAGAAACTTTATAGCAAAAAAGAACTAATAGTAAATCTGACGCCTTCTTAACAGCCTATTATTGTTCTAGTTATCGTTATGTAATTGGAACTTTTGATGATAGATGGACTTATTGGATTTAATGACATAGTGTAATTGTATGATATATATGTTTTGGGAGGACGGACATGATGCTTGTGTACTAGCAAGGAGGAGATTCATTAGCCAATGGAAACAGGGTAGACAGTTAGGACTAGCAGGCTTATTTGGAAGAGCTAAGCACAGTAGAGAAGGAATTAGACCCAATGTAAAAGACAAATACCCCAAGTAGCATATTTATCTGTGCAATATGAATGAGTCTAAAGTCTAAGTTTCTAGTTTCCATGGACCGTAAGAAATCAAAACTGTTAGAATTGGCTTTTGTAGATCTATCACTCCTTCAAAGATTCTCTCTCTTCTTGAAAGACAGCTCGTATCTGCTAAAAAAATAAATAAATAAAAAATCTTGAGCTCTTTTATCTTGAGGGGAAAAAATGTTGGGGATTGTCAAGTAAACTAAAAGATGTTGATCTAGTTCTCCTGTTTTGCCTAGAAATCTAATAGAAACGTACTGATTATCAGATTGATGGGGTCATATCATGTGTGAATCACTAGAAGTGGAAGACTTCTAACTTTGTGGGTTGATGCTATGAGAGCCATCAATTCCTATGCCTTAAATGCCGATTGAATAAATGCTAGAAGAATAATCTAGCACAATTGGTAAGTGATAATGTTGGACTTGAGATATGTAAATGCTGTTAAGGTTTGTACCTTGGGATCTAGCATCTAGGACACTCGATCATCTTCACACTCATGTATCTGTTTTTCATACTGCATGGATCTAGACTAAGAATAGGAGTGACCCAACAGATTGCTCATGGGTTTATAGGCTAGTTGATCAAACAATAATTTTGTTCATTATGATAAACTGTGATTTATAAAATACCATTATCAAGCTAGGTACAATTATATATGGTGATAGCCTTTCTTAATAAATGCTGTCAACGATTAACATGTCCAAGCAACACATTTGAAATTATACTGGTTCTAAACAAAATTATTCAAAACCCCAAAATTCTTAAATTAAATCTTGCACATCATTTGATATTTGAAATTTGTTCAAGAGATACAACCATCTAGGAACCACTCAGCAAGCAACTATCATCTAACTTCTTAAAATGTCGGAAAGCAATACTTTATGCCACTGTTTTCTAAGCCAAGTCTTAACAATATATTTATGGTGCCAATGCAATACTTTGACCTGTTCACTGAGTGATTCTGTCATGTTTTTCTTTTATTTATTGCATTCTTTTGCTGCCACCATCTTAGGATCTTAAGGAAGATTGCTGATGTGTTCTTTTAAGTTCGGAGTAATAATGCTTCTTTCATTGTGTTCATGAGAACATTTGAGCACTCTTTACAGCAGTCAGAAACGAATAATGCTGCTCAAAATAAAATGTTTTAAAAGAAGAACAAGCACAAACTGAGTGAGGAAGGACTGGAAAAACAAGATGTGTTGGTCTAATGCCAAAATTATGAGTTTATTACATGGAGATTTGTTAAATATGATAAAAAAAAGTTCAAATATTTGCAAACATGGTGATTGGTGAGAGGTGGTATGCCTTAATTTCTTGCATTTTATTTCTTAAGTTTCTATTTGTTAAGTATTTATAATTAATTAAAAACTTGATGTTTACAATCATATTATATGTAAATGTTCCCTGCTGTTATGTTTTTGGTGTATATGATGATTGAAACAATTGATAGATCAGTTCATAGCTTGTTTAACATGGTTACCTAACAAGGTAGAATATGTAAAACCAGTTCATAGCTTGTTTATTCTGTATAGTACATTTATTGACGATTTTTACCTATTTTGGATTTTTTAAAAAGATTTCCAATTATTTATATTTTTTTTAAAAAATTGTGAGGCTCGTGCCTTTTATCACATGAGCAAATTGCTTCAGTTAGCTCCCAAATCTTAAAACTCACAAAATATGGCTAATGTGACTGGTCATATATTATCACTTGTATGTTGATGAGTTTTCTATGTAATTTCATCTTTTCATTGATTTCCTGGTGGATAGCATAATTCTTCTTGCACTGATGCTTCTGCATCCTAAGTTGCGTTTATTTCATTAGGTCATTTCTTTGGTTTCAGTTGAATTTGTGGTTGCTTGTGCTTTTACATTTAGCAACAAGATCTACAAACAAATGAAAATGATTATGGGCTTCTTTGCTTTAAAGCTTTTGAGTTTGAGATGCAAAATTCAGTGCTAATATTTTGATTTTTAAATTTTTGTTTGCTTTTGACTTTCTTAAGGAAGTTGAGCTTTATATTAATCTTAAATCTCATTACATGTGCATGTTCCTTTGGAGGGCATTCAGTCATCGTTTCTTATTGATTCTGTTTATACATATCAGGTGCTAACAATGTTTGCGGGGGCACTTTTGGAGAAGCAAATTGCAATTGTCTGTTCTAATTTGGTGAGTCTAAGATTTTTCTTACTAAAAATTGTTTTTCAACAAACAGGAATTAAGCTTTCCTGAGGATTATGCGCAGAACATTTGGGACTGAGTCGTTGTTGTCCTTGTTTGATTTGAGCAACAAACATTGTAGGTATGATGCATTCAAGGATCCTCTTAGAAATCATGAAGATGCATCAATTGATAATCAATTGGAACGTGGAAGTGAGACAATTGCCTCATGCACCACCCTCTTATGAGTTTTGATGGCCCTGCCCTCTGTAGACTTATTCCCTTAGAAGTTGTTTTGCAAAGGTTTTGAATAAATTTTATTTGCTAGGACCTTGACTGTCACATATTAGAGTCCTATACTATCAGGTTTTTCTTTTTTTCTTTTTTTTTTCCTTATATATATATTTTGCAAGAATATATACTATCAAAGTTAATTTATGCAACCATCAAATCTGTGTAAAATTTTATTTTACTCAAAAGCAAACAGCAAATGCTCAGAAACCTCTTGAAACATTTGCTTTTGTATATCACTCTTGTTTTTGAGCTTACAACTTTATAGTAATCACACTGCTTCATGAATTGTCATCTATTTTTATAACAGGGTATCTTGTCCGCTTCAGTTTTATCAATTATTCCTTTAATCAGACCATACCAGTGGCAGAGCCTTCTAATGCCGGTATCTTTTTCTTATTTGTCTGATATATATCCGTGATTCTTTTGAAGGCAAAGTCTCTTCTAGTCCAGGAATTTGTGCTTTTTTTTATAAATTCAGTTGGTGTTTGGAAGTGATGCTGAATGCTATCTTCATGACATTTATAACTTTCTAGGTTTTGCCGAACGACATGCTGGATTTTTTGGATGCACCTGTTCCATATGTGGTGAGCATGGAAAAGTAAACTCTTATGAATCGTACTTGTTGAAAGAGTGAATGCAGATTGTCCTTATTGGATCTTCATATTGAGCTGCTACATTGAAAATAAACACTATATGGTACCTTGTGTAGGTTGGTGTAAAGAACAAAACGACTGAAGTACAATCAAAGTTGACAAATGTTGTTCTAATTGATGCTAACAAAAACCAGGTCAGTCTCTTGCTGCAGATGTGTGCTTTTATCTTCTTGTGACAATTTTTTTTTTTAATACTTAAGAATTGTTGTGCTTAAGTTCATTGAAATATTATGATAGTTATCTCCTTTTGTGTGTTAATGGCCAGGCCCTGGACTTGGATTTGTTATGCTATGCATTAATTTCATCATTTTCATTTCCTTGTATTTAATTATATGGAACACACAAGGCTTTAAGTTCTTTAGAATCTGTTGTCAAGTGGGAGCTTTGTAGAATTAGTAGCTCATGGAAGGAAAATTCTAATATGTAATGAACATATCCTTGTCCAAGTTCTCATCCAGATTCTTGCACACTTTTTAGCCAAGTTTCTTTATGTCTTAATTTGAAAATGATCTAATAGGAGCTATTGATATGTACTTGTGTCCATAATCCATTCCTGATTTAACATAAATGTTAATTTGAAGATTGTAAGATTCTTAAATTATAGCTTTGTGGATGGAACTGATGTCCATTTGGCCAAGACAAAATTCTCAAGTCTATGCTGATTTTGATGTCTGTTTAAATCCTTGTCACAGTTTCAGATCAAATCATGTGCTGTACTGTTTAATTCAATGTTGTCAAGGCGTCGCCTAGGCGTCGAGACCCTCTCAACGCCTAGGCCACTGCCTAGGCGCTAGGAGGGCTTCTCTGTAAATATAAAAAAATAGGAGGGCTTTTAATTAATTAATTAATTTTTTAATTTTAACCTAAATCTAATAATTCCGTTCTCAAACCTCTCAAATTCAAACGACTCGAACCAACTCTGATGATGATCTTTGAGACTCCGGCGATCATCTCTGACACTCTGGCAAGCAATTTCGACGTCTTTTTCGGTGAGCAACTCCAATGACTCTCTCCATCTCACTGTGCGTCTCTCCCTTTCTCTCGGCTCTCTCCATCTCTCTCTCTGCTCTCTTTCTGCGTCTCTCCAGCTCTCTTTGCTACGCCTCTCTCTCTCTTTTTGCATCTCTCCCTCCTCTCTCTCTACTCTCTTCCTCTCTATCTTTCTACGTCTCTCTTCTGTCTCTCTCTATCTAGGTCTCTCTTCTGTCTCTCTCTATCTACGTCTCTCTTTTGTCGCTTTACGTCTCTCTCTCTCTCTCTCTCTCTCTCTCGCAAGTAGCTCTTCTTTTTTGAATGTTATGAATATGAAGTATGTGAACTGATCATGATTTTATCATAATGTATTATCTAATATGTCATTATTTATAATTTTATAATTTATATGTTATTAATTAATTAAATGTAAAATATAAATAAATAAAATTATAAAAAAGTAATAAACAAATTTTCAGGAATATATATATATATATATTGAGTAAGGGACCAATAAATAAATAAATAATTATTCAAGGATCTTTAAATAATTATTTTAAGGACCGCCTAGTCCTCGCTTAGGTCCTGCCTTACCTTATAAAGGCTTATTGTCTTAAACCGCCTTACCGCCTTGACAACACTAGTTTAATTGAACCAAAAATGGTACATTGAATCACATGCATGCATCCAAATTCGAAAATTCTAATAGATGAAAGGAGGAGCATTAAATTCTCATTTAATTCATGAGCCATTATTGCAAACAAATGAAAGGAAGTGGATGGTTCTTGTTATTTTTCGTACATTGCACACTTTAATTATCAACTTTACTTTTGCTTGATTTGTGTCAGTGTAAGCCAACCTGATCAAACTGATACTTTTATGGATCCGCTGAACAATACCCGTTCGATGGATCAAGGTGTGGCAGTTGGGTTTGGTTAAAAAATACGGCCTGAATGGTTCAGTTTGAGTCGTGGTTTAAAGCCCTTGGAACCCCTCAACCCAATTCAACTTAACCTAAGCCAAACGTAGGCCTAACCTCAAGTTTTGATGTGACTTTGTGGAACCTTGATTTGATACTTCTGTGACTGGTGATTATGTAACTAACTATTTATGGTTTGTTTTGTTGGTGGGTTATTTGGTGTTGGTTGAATTAGGATGATCTTTGTTGTTCATTATTGTTGAATTTATAAGTTGATTTATTTTTATTTGGATAGATAAGACTTCTATGTTTATTATTTTAGAATTTATATTGGAAATATTAAACTCATTGGCAAAATTTAAGTCATCTTTACCCAAATGACCGACCCAACCCAAAGTAGTTCGATTTTGATTGGGTTGGGTAATTTTCTTTATTGATACTGTTTGTGTTGGATTTTCAACCAATCGGATCCAACTCGCCACACTTCTCGCATTGTTCTTGATATATATATTTGTGATCTGGAGAGCCACATTTAACTAAATTTGGTTCTCTTTACCATGTGAAAATATTAGGTAAAGTCAGCTGGTTTACCACACCTACCCAAGCAAAAAGAACTTTTTAAATCTTTAAGCCCATACCATTCTAAGCTTGTTGGAGAAAGCTACCTGGGAAGAAGACGACCAGTCTATGAATGTACTGATGTTCAGGTATGATATTAAATGTATGATACATTTTTGTACTTAAGCTTCATGTGCTCAACAAAGTATATTTCTAACTAACCTGGCAGTTCTTCTGCTCTACTCTATGTTTGGTTGATGTCTTATTGATTCAAAACCTACAGCCATGTCAGTGAGGGATTATGCACTAATTTGATGTATAACATCTTCATATTTTGTAAAAGCACCAGATGTTATTTTTCTTTCACATTTTGCATTCAATGATTTGAAGTATTGCTTCCAAGCATCGTTAATCAATTTAATCCCTGGTTTTCAGTCTAAGGACAAGATATCAAAATGTTTCTTTCTTTTAGAATAGAGCATGATTCAAGGTTAGCAGGATAAAGTGTTATATTCACAACTGCTTGCAAAAATATTGTTCCACTCTTATGCATTATTTTACTTGTAGGTTGAAGCTGCGAAGGGATTCTTAGCGGTGCTAAGATCTTACCTTGATTCTCTTTGTTCAAATTTACGTTCACATACGATCACAAATGTGCAATCAAATGATGATAAGGTGAGCATCTTTCCGAATGGATCATTGTTAAAGTGGTTTCGTTAGATTGTCTTTTACTGTTTCATTACTCACAACATCTGAAATGATGGATATATTTAGATGATTTATTGTGCAGAATTCGTAGTTTATAAGTTCGAAATGCTCTAATTTTTTCCATTCTTGTGAGATAGTTTTGGTAACTGTGCACTGATCATGGCAATGATGATTTAGATACAATTGAGTTTGTTATAGAGAATGTTAATTGCTTTGATATACTTAAAAAAAAATGATCGCTATGCAGCTGATTGCTTATAAGGTCATTTAATGGGTAACTACACGAACTAACTGTTCTCTGGTTTTGTTTATTTATTTTTATTAGGTATCTTTGCTGTTAAAGGAGAGTTTTATTGACTCCTTTCCAAGCCGCGACAGGCCTTTTATGAAGGTAAGTTTGTCAAGCATCCAAAGTCATGTGCCTGTTGATATATATATATATATATATATATATATATATATAACTTTTAGGTCACATTACTTCAGCTCTTCTTTACATATTGATGACTGATAAAATTGATTAATAATTCAGGTGGTGAAGTAGGTTATGATGGGAGAATTTTGATATAATTTAGGGTTCAGCTTCTGTAGTTTGTGATTCAGATATAATTTTCTGTATGCAAAAACCAGAAAACCAGTTTGGTTAATTGTATCTAGAAATATTTTTTTTTTCAAGAATTTTACTTAGAAAACTAGTTGTTTCTAGAAAATGAGAAAAAGTTGTTATGCAGACAAGTACTTATTATTTGGTTGGTAAACTTAGTGGTGGGCATGAGAAGAGAGTTTTTAATATTTTCATGTAAAACACATGGTTTCCATTGCTTTGCCTAAGATTACTTTCACCCAAGCCAACCACTTATTAGTTTTAAAAATTAAGCATAGTTCAAAAAAAAAAAAAGAAAAAAAAAGAAAAGGATTAGTTGAGGTTAGTTGAACCGGGTGTTGAAAATTATGTATGGAATTCTTTTCTTATTTCTCTCCTCTCGGTATCTCTGAACTTGTTGAAAATGAGACCATTATCCTTACATTTTTCCGTCCTTTTCCTGAATGTTGGAACAGCTTTTCGTGGACACTCAACTCTTTTCTGTACATACTGATCTTGTTCTATCATTCTACCAAAAGGACTAACAACGTGCAAGGACTGGCTCACTCAGCAAGGTACATGAAAGTCGAACCTTGATGGCTAGCTAGCACATGTATTTTTATTTTTATTTTATTTTGAATTTTTTTTTATTTTTTATTTATATACTCGTACAAGTAGGGGAAATTTATAAGCTTTCCTTGTTCTTATGTCTTTCCCCACTTATAATTGTTAACTGTAAAGCAAGTAGTTGATCAAGTCAATGTCCTGTAGCTGTTCTTTAATTATAATGATTTTGGTTTATCTGTATTTGTTATAATGAGAGCTTTAGGAGCTTTTGTAAGGCAAAAAGAAAGAAAGAAAGAAAGAAAGAAAGAAAGAAAGAAAGAAAAAAGTGGCATCCCATTCTACTTGAATCTGATATGGTAGATTTTACTTGTTAAGAAGATGCGCTCATTACATAATTGCCAGCTATGTGAGCCTTTATTTGTTGCAACTTCTGAAAAGTGCTTTCTCTTAATGAAGGTGACATGACTTTTTGTTTTCTTTTTTGTTTTGAATTTTATTCTTGTTTGTGGATAAAAAATTAAAAGCAAAGTAAATGATTTTGAATTTGTAAATGCAATAATAATAATAATAATAATAATAATAATAATAATAATAATAATAATAATAATAATAATAAATAGGTGGGCCTTGAGAGAAAATTTTAATCTGAGCTGAGAAGGTTTGGCTAAGTTATATGGTTAAGACCCTGATCAAGAAAGGTTTCAAAAAAGCTCTTGTATGTCTTGAAAAAGTAAATAGGATGAATAATCGGAATTTGAAGCTGAAAGCTTGTGTTTAAGGTCTGATTTCATTTTCCCTTGAAAGGAAAAAAAAAAGTTTCGGATTTTATTTATTTATTTTTATAATATTCTTACTTTCTTGAATAAGAGACTAAAGGTTAGGTGTATGCAAGTAGTTTGTTTTTGGAAAATGCTATTATGTAATGAATATTGTCAACTTTATCAATGGAGGTTAGATTGAGTAGACGAGTTTTAATACTTTTTAATCAAAAGTTTAAGTTCGAGCTTTGTGTGAGGAAAAAATTATGTTGGGACAGTTCTTTTATTTATGTTTATTGTCAAGTTTATGAATGGAGGTTAGATTGAGTAGACGAGTTTTAATACTTTTTAATCAAAAGTTTAAGTTCGAGCTTTGTGTGAGAAAAAAATTATGTCGGGAGAGTTCTTTTATTTATGCTTAGGAAAACTAAGGGCTATGTTCGGCTAGTAATTTAGAAACAAGAATGCAATTAAAAAGGGAAAACAATTCTAAAAAGTTAACTTCTTAATTCTTGTCACTTTTTGTGAACATGTTTTTGAAACCAACAATTAAAAAGTTGTTTTCAGATTTTTTTTTCCTTTAGAATTACTAAAGTTTTTGGTATTCTGAATTCTCCTGATACAAAAAACCCTCTCTAAATCATTAATCAAACATGACCTAAAGGTCATAGTTCTGGAGTGCAAAAACCTTTTTCTTCAATTTCGAGCAAAGCCCATATAAGTCCCCTAACAGCTTGGTGGTTAAGGCATCAAATGCTCATATAAGTGAGCAGCTTTCAGGAGCATGTTGTTGTGGTGTGTGTGGGTGTGTGTAGTGTATTTGACCAAAAAAAAAAAAAATTTCGAGCAAAGCCATGTGTGACCCTTTAGCATCTGGTTCATTTCTCATTTGCCCATTTTTTTTTATTAAATAGTTCTCATTTACGTCTCGAGGATATTGTAACTTTTTTTGTCTAAATTTTCTTTTTCAGATTTTTTTTAGAGACCTATACCACCATCCCTACCACCACTTTGGGGGGACCCTAAGAGTCTATGAGAGTTCTTGATTTTTTTTTTGGAACCATGAAAAGAAATAAAAAAAAAATCTAAAAACCTGAAACTTGTTTGTGCACTGAGCATGTCTGCACAAATATGTGTATCTGGGTTGGGTTACATGATGTGCAGAGGTCCCATGTTAGGTGCGGCAGAGGCAGAGTTCAGTGAGCTGCAGGAGATTAGAGACAGATCACAACTGGGTGAGTAGAAGAGGAAGCTGCCAGGCTCTGCACATCTCGCAGAAGCTGCACAGCCTGTTTTCTTCTATTCATCAAACCGAAAATGTGTGAAATGCAACTTTTTTGACACATAAGTTCACATGTTTAAGTTACCTCAAATCATGAAATTATAACTTGTATCGTGTGTTGATTATATAATTTTAAAGATTTATTAACTTTTAGTTGATAAGTTGTAAAAGTTTGAAAGAAGTACCATATGTATGTATATTTGTACATGTGGCATGCAAGTGTTGGTCCCTCTCATGCACGCCTCACTCAATTTCCAACCCCTCCATGGGCCATTGTTGATGACCCACCTCTTACCATTGACTTACCTTCTAAGCCTTCTCCTTCTTAGGTTTTTAATTTTTTAAAATTTCTTAATAGTATATCATCGAGTTAACTTTTATATGTATCAAGTTAGCTTTATATACATTTCGAGATTAGTGACCGAGTTACTGCAAAGCCTTAACTTGGGAAGCTCTTTTAACATAATTTTTTTAAATGAGGCCCTCCACATTTTTGTGTTAAATTTAGATTTTTGTAGTATTCTTGTATTAAACTTACATCAAATCCTTGCTATAAATTAATGATTGTAGTGAGATCAACATAACATATTTGTAATAACACACTTGTTTGCTACAAGCTAAGGGCATAATCACTTACGCCCACACTATGTGAGCACATGACACTAATTGTTTTCATTAAAAATATTGGTTTATGGTCACTGAGGTTGCTAGAAATACTTTTGACCATGTAAGAACTAGCGATAGAGTAAGAGATCCTACAATTCATAAACAATTTATAAAATCTGCACAACCTTCTTGCTCTGATGTAATGAAGGGTACGTGGGCAATAAGCCCTTTTTTCCCAAAAAAAAAAAACACAAATTTTTCTAAATTTTTTTTGAAGAACTCAAACTAGATTAAGTGATTAGGAAGACACCACACTTTAGTGCAATAATTGATGATATTACTTTATTATGCATTAGAAGTAATTTAATTTATAAGAACATACTTTTTAAGCAATGTTAAAAAGTAATTATAATCTTTTTGTAAAGGTATATACGTTGAATTATGCAATATCTGTTTATTTATTGATTAAGAATGTTGTAATTGTATAGAAACGCAACTGTAACTATCATTTTATTATTTTAAAAAATTTTAATGTAACTGTGTTGGAAACTTCGTAAGTGTACGAGATCGCGATAGTAATAACCAGTGAAAACTGGGAATCGTCCTCAGGGAACTGAATTATAATTAATTATCTCAAATCCCAATCTAATGTTAACTTTCATTTTATAAAGGCACATAATTGAGTTTAATATGTCTTAATCTAAATTAGAATTTAATCTACTGAAAGCAATAAAAATCTGTTTCGAAAACTATATTAAAAAGCTATTTAGGATAGTAAATTCTTGTGTATACCCTTAGATTTCTATTTCAGTTCATTAACTTCCTGCATTATGAGTTCTAGCACTCGCCATTAAAGCCCTCTCTTGAAATACCTCAATACCTATTAGTCTTGTCTCCTAATATCCTCTCCCAAGACGAATAGTTAACAACCTAATGTTGTATAACAGTAATCACGTGCAACCCCCTAAATAATTAACATCGTTCCGGTCAATCAACTAATCTAGGTCTATATTATGATAGTCTAACTATTAAACCTCTCTTCTGAGTTAGTTTAATGGTTTGAAATCATAATGTTCATGGGCAGTAAACATTAAGCATTTAACACACACAATATAAAACAATGCTTCAAAATCGATTACTTGGAATAAGAAATCTCAGGTTCATACATTAGAGATTTACATTCTAGACATTAAAAATTAACTAGCTTGACATTGTATTAAGTGCAAACATCAAAGAAAAATGAATTAAAGTTAACATTCTCAAAGCTTAAGCCCTTAATCTTCAATCTCTTCTTGGTTTTCTGATGTTTCTCCTTTTCAGCTGTGAACCACGATAGACATTTCTAGCATTTTGATCATGTTTTGGTTACCGCGATCACTAGTCTGATTATCGCAATAACCAGTGTGACTTGTCTTTCTGCAGTTTTTTGGCTTTTTTCTAATTATCTCGGTCATTTATTCCTGTATTGTGGTAATTGGTTGCTCTTCTTTGTTGTTAGCCTTTCTTTGCTTCTTGCGTGCTGTTGTTTTCTATTTTGGTTCATTCTAAACATGCACAAACACTCAAAACCTTTCTCGGACATTATATTCACATAAAAAATGCTAGAAATAACATTAAGTCATGCTAATATGCAACTAATCATGCTACAATGCTCTAAATGCATATGTAACTAAATATACACAAATACATTAAATTTTCTATTATACTCATGCAGATTATACATAAAATACCTACAATATAGTTGCAACAACTAATTTAGTATTTTCTAAATGAAAATTGATAAATTAATTGTTACATATACATATTTTATTAATTGTTACAGATACATATTTTATTAATTCTATATAATTATATTAATTATAATTATGGTTGAATAAGTATTATTTTCTTTAAGATGAATATCACATATTTATTTAATGGTTATATCGACTTATATAATATTAAAACTATAAATAAAAATTGTTTCTTTAATATTATCAAATTTTAATAATTTTGTTTTATTTTTTTATTTTTATTTTTGTCAAACTTTCATTTCATTCACAACATGTCCATTTCTTCTTGAAGGCAACTGGTACATTTTCACATAGTAACATTAAAAGGTTTAACCCTACAATACAGACAGTGTCTGACAATAAGATGACATATCTCTCACAATTGAAGAAGCAAAATCAAATTTATAAAAAAAAAAAAAAAAAA
>JAJIYU010002290.1:0-31041 GCA_030144865.1 Tinospora cordifolia
CAACGTTAGTGTTAAAGAAAATTCAATCACCATTTGTATTCCCTGAGGACGATACCCGGACTTTCCGGATATTACTACAAGCGATCTCGTATACTTGCGAGTCCGCTAACATCTAGCTTATCAGTTCATGGCATCTCATGTCATTTCAAGTCATTCTGAGGTCAAAAGATACACTAAATGGGGTTTGGACTTGCTAAATTTATCCCTGAAACAGATCCATTTTCATTTCACTCAGATTTAATCAAATGTAATAGAATTGTTTCATTATATTCAATACTAGATTACAGGGTATTACAACCTACCCTCCTTAAAAAAAATTTGTCCTTGAAATTTGTACAAAATCAGAAATTCCTAGTGAATAGGTGTAGGTATTTGGCCTTCATTTCGCTCTTTAGTTCCCATGTAGCTTCTTCCACCTCATGATGCTTCCACTATACTTTAACCAAGGGAATATCCTTAGTTCTCAAGCTTTGCACTTTGTGGTAAAGGATTCTAACAATTGTTTCTTCGTATGTGGCATCTTGAACCTTCACTTCCTCCCAATGAATGAAGTGAGAGGGGTCTGGTTAATATTTTCTCAACATAGACACGTGGAACACTTATGAGCCGAGGTCATCCGGTTAGGTAAATCCAACTCATAAGCACAATCCCCAATTCTTTTAAGTATTTCAAAGGGTTTGAAAAATCTTGGTAATAACTTCCTTTTGAACCTAAACTTCTTGATGCTCTTCTAAAGACTAATTCTTAGAAACATCTTGTCCCCCACTTGGAACTCTAGTGGTCACTTTCTTTTGTCAGCATAGCTCTTTTGATGGCTCTAAGCTGTAATCAACCTCTTATGGATTAGTTTGACTTGGTTGTTCATTTCATCCACCAAGTCTAGCTAGTCAACACATGGTTTTCAAGTTGATCCCAATAGGCAGGTGATCTGCAGGGTCTTCCATAAAGAGCCTTGAATAAAGCCATCTTAATACTTGCCTGATAATTGTTGTTATAGGCAAACTCTGCCAATTGTAAGTGTTTGCGCCAGTTTCCTTTAAAGTCTAGAACACAGGATCTCAACATATTTTCCAAGGTCTGGATAACTCTCTCAGACTACCCATCTGTCTGAGGGTGAAAAGCAATATTCACTGTGAGTTTAGTGCCCAACTCCTTCTGTAGAATCTGCCATAACTGAGAGGTAAAGCGAGAGTTTCTATCAGATACAATAGTCTTAGGCACACCATGAAGTCTTACTATCTCCTTCACATAGAGTTCTCCCAACTTACTGACTTAGTCTATGGATCTGATTGGCAGGAAATGAGCCACTTTAGTGAGAGAATCTACAATCATCCAAATAATGTCTTCTCCTTTCTGGTTCCTAGGTAAACCACTGACGAAGTCTATGCCAATGTTATCCCACTTTCATTTGGGATAGGGAGTAGTTGTAACATTCTCAAGGGTTTACAACGTTTCGCCTTCACTTGTTGATAGGTCAAACACTAGCAACATACTTAGCCACATCTCTCTTCATTCTTCTCCACCAGTAAGTCTTTCTGAGGTTCTGGTACATCTTATCTCCACCTGGACATATTGTATGCTTAGTCTAATGAGCCTAATCGAGTATTGTTTGCTTAGTCTACCCGTATTGAGGTACACAGATCCTTTTCTCAAGCCTTAGGGTATTCTTAGCAACTAAACTAAAGTCAGTATGTTTTCCTTATATGACTCCTTCGATTATGCCTACAAGCCACTTATCTTGTCTTTGTTCTTCCCTGATCTGTTGTAGTAGATTTGGTTGGCAAGACATGCTATAGAAGTAGGCTTGTTTGTCATTCAAGGTTACACCAAACCCAAAGTTTCGATCAATTGGTACATTTGGCCCTTTTCTTCTTCTTATTTGTTAAACTTTATACTCAAGGCATCAGCCACCACATTGGCTTTCCCCTGATGTTAGTGTAATTGGAAATCATAGTCCTTAAGGAACTCCATCCATCTCCATTGCCTGAGGTTCAACTCTTTTTGGGTGTAGATGTACTTCAAGCTCTTGTGATCTGAAAACATATCAAATTTCTCACCATAGAGGTAGTGTCTCCAAATCTTCGGGCAAATACAATGGCTGCTAACTCTAGGTTGTGAGTAGGGTAGTTCTTCTCATGGACCCTCAGTTGTCGCGAAGCATAAGCAACTAATTGCTTCTCTTGCATCAAGACTACTCCCAGTCCACTCATTGAAGCATCAATATAAAGGGTAAAGGTAACACCATGGGTTGGAGTGAGTAGAACAGGGGTCGTAGTCAATCTCTTCTTCAGTTCTTGGAATGATTGTTCACACTTCTCATCCCAATCAAACTTAACTCCCTTCCTATTCAGCTTGGTCATAGGTTCTGCTAGCTTGAACAAATCTTGGATGAACATTTTACAACACCCAGCCAAACCCAAGAAGCTCCTAATCTCATTAACTATCTTAGGTTGCTTCCAATCCATGAAAACTTCCACCTTCTCTAGGTCTATAGAGATGTCGTTTGCCGATACTACATGACTAAGAAACTTGATTGGCTTTATCCATAACTCACACTTGCTGAACTTGGCATATAATTGATGCCTTTTGAGGGTCTCCAACATGATTTGCAAGTGTTTTAAGTGTTTAGCTTATGACTTAGAGTAGATCAAGATGTCATCTACGAACACTACCACAAACTGGTCAAGGTACTATCTAAACACTCGGTTGATTAAATCCATGAATGCTGCTGGGGCATTGGACAACCAAAGGGCATCATGGTGAACTCAAAGTGTCCATATCTTGTTCAAAAGGTAGTCTTGTATATATCAGACTCCTTGATTCTCAATTGGTAATATCCCGACCTAAGATCAATCTTTGAAGAATGAGCGGCTCATCTCAATTGATCAAATAGGTCATCAATCCTTGGCAAAGGATACTTATTCTTCACTGTAGCTTGGTTCAAGTTTTGATATTAGACACAAAGTCTCATAGAACCATCCTTAGTCTTTACAAATAGTACAGGAGCTCCCCAAGGTGACTCACTTAGCCTGATGAATCCTTTCTCCCTAAGCTCGTCTAGTTGAGACTTCAACTTGTTAATTCCAATAAAACCATTCTATAAGGAGGTATGGATATGGGGTTGGTTCCAGAGTAAAGTTTAATCTTGAATGCTAACTCTCTAGCTGGTGATAGGCTGAGTAAGTCGACTGGGAATACATCTAGGATTTGAAGTTTTTTTAGTTCAATAGGTTCTTCTTCAGAGATTTCCTCAAACTCATTATTTTGCCTTGAGCAATTCAACATGACTATTGTTGGACTTCTCAATAATCTTCACATATCCCCATTGATTTTATATGTCTCCCCCGAAGGTAGGGTTATGGTCACTCATCTCTTAGGACAATCTATCTAGGTTTGGTACTGGTCTAACCAATCTATCCCCAAAGATTACATCATAGCCATAAAAAGGTTAAGTACATAGGTTAACTATTATCAATTCATCTCCAAACCTTAGGTCACAACTACACATTCATTTTAAAGTCACAGTGGTCCTTATTGGTGTAGACACATTCAAAGTTATGGGTAGTGTTTTTGTCACAAATTGTAACCTATCAACTAGTTCTTCAGAGATAAAAGACTTAGAAGCACCCAAGTCAAAGAATAGTCTCACAACAACATTAAATAACTGGAACGTACCTTCCACTGTAGGACTTGGTCCCCCTAGGTCTCAACGGCAAATATTCTGGCCTGGTTCTGACCACGACTATGGTTCTACCCTGATTGGCATTATGTTGTTGTTGCCTAGCTTGAGGACTACTGTTCTAACCTCCCTCCTGAGTATTTTCTACTGCTAAGGAACCTAAGCTGTGGTAGTTGGGCAATTTCTTACAATATGGCCCCTTTGTCTGCACAGATAACATAGTTCTAGCCTCTTCGCTTGTTCTCTTGACTCTTCCTTATTCTGCCCCTATCTTTGTGGTGCCTTCCCACTATTCCTGTTCTTTTTCTAAGCCCCCTGATGATCCTTCTCATCCCCACCCCATTTGTTCTTTCCTTTCACCCGTTGCTCCAAGTTGATTTTTTGCTCTAGATTTAGGGCCTTTTCTACAACATCTTTAAAAGTTTTTAGGCTTAATATTTTCACTATCTTTCGGATCTCCATCTTGAAACACTATGTGAAACAACTAGCCTTTATTCTTTATTCTCTGATCAGGTCTGGTGAAAATTTGGCCAGCTCTATGAACTTCCTTTCATATTCAGCTACAGTTATGTCCCTCTAATTCAGTCGAACAAAGTCTTCCTGTAGCTTGCTCAAAGTCGCTTCCAAAAAAAACTTTTCATAAAAGATCTTTGTGAAGTTTTCCTGGCTCATAGAATCAACATTCATATTATGGTCCATCCTCATCATATGCCACCAATTTCTGGCCCATCCCTTGAAGTGGTGTGTGGCCAGTGCCACCCTTCTTGACCTAGTTACCTTCAATACATTGAGAATTTCCTCTATCACTTGGTACCAGTAGTAAGCTGCGATGCAATCTGTAATAACATCAAATGAAGGAGGGTGGAGCTTCTATAGCCCTATCAACATCTTTCTTTGTTTCTCATCCTCCATATCTTCCTGAGCCCTCTAACATTCAAGAGTTGGGACCACAAATGCCGGTTGCTAAACCTAAACGGGTTTAGGTTCTTGAGGATGTGGTACTGCCTGAGGGAGTATCTGGGTAGAGCCCTCATCAGTTGATCCATAACCCTTCGAGCAACTTCATTCATCATATTTTCCATTAGAGCCTCCATGCCAGCAGGTAGTTCCTAATTCCTCTACTCTGTCTTGTCAGAAGTGGTGGATTGAGTAGTTTACCTTCTTGTTTCAGCCATTGTCTACCAATCGAATAGATTGTCAGTATTTGCCTCGTCAATATTCGTACTATCATGACTCTGGATTCAGGTCTCTAGGTTCTCGATTTGTTCAGTGGCCTAATAGTTTATGCTTCTAGATTCCTTTTGTTCTTGGGTATAGGAGTTGGTTTCATGTGACATACATATAATCAAATCAAGCATGTTTTTCAAACAATTATACGATCAACCAATTTCATGCTAGCCTAGAAAGTTCCAAGCTTCCATCTAAGCTTCCAAGTTCAAGTGTCACATAGCACTCTAGCCCTTCTACTTAGACTTTTACTTAGAACAATTGCCACACCCAAACAATTTCGCAAATTTCTACATAATTAAGGTTTTGCGAGCCCACTATACCTAACCATCCCATACCAACCAAGCATATAGAAACAAGTTCTTCCAAAGTTATCAATCATTCACCAACCATGGTCCATCATAATCTGAATTCCTATGCATCCCATACTACATAGAAACCAAAGATATAAAATTTTTTCGATCTCATGTCCTAACCAAACAAGTGTTTTGTTCTCGCACATTTTCAATTTTTAACCTATGTCCTAAAGTTCTATGCATTTGATCCACTATGCCACCCTTGGCTACACCCATGTTCCTACCTAAGGTATTTTTCCTTGACCTAGGGTTTTAGTCTAGTTGACTCACAACCTTTGTTTAGTTCAAGATACCACCTTGTGCATTTTTTTCAACTTCTATTCCATTTCTCGCCCTAATTTTTCACCTTGTAATTTTCTTTTATAGAAAGTAAGAGTGTTTTTCAATTCAGACCACTCATACAAGATGGTGGGACAACCTCTAGATCGAGCAGCGAGATCCAAGTCTGCTTCATAACCACACTTTCTAAGGTGGGATAACCCACCTCCCTTTCAATGTTTAACTTTACTCGAGACAAGGCTTATCCACTATCAGCTCAACTTGCAGCCTTTGTATTAAAACAAAACATTTCAAAACATATATTTCTTTTTTGAAAACACTTTCCAAAATAGTTTTCAATTTTCAAAATAGAAGGTAGAGCATTCTAATTTCTACTCAAAACACAGGTCAAACCTAGTTGAGTTAATAATTTCTAAATCTAATATCACTATTGGTATAAGATTAAACTTTTTGATTCTAGCCCAACAACACATGTTTAGGCTTGACTTTCTATTTTTAGCCCAAAACATCTAAAACTTAGGCTCTGATACAACCCTTGTAACACCCCAATCCCTGTATTCTTTCAATTTTTGGACATAACCACTGTTTTGACAGTGGACTTAACCATACAGGCGGATTGGGCTAGTATTACTTTACAAGTGAGTCACACTTGACATTCTATTTCAATTATCTTATGCCTTAATGCAATTCAAGAATATTTAACTCAATTTTAGGAATCAAATCAAATAAGTCAATAATACAAGAGATAAAAGAAATTCATAAACTCAATTTAAATAAAGTGGAAAGTACATAACTTTCTAATTTATTGTAGAGTACATAACTCAATAAAAAAGAAACTATTATAGTAGAATATTCAAAACTTGAGCAATATCCTCTTACATTGTAAAATGGAACTTTCTAAAAACTATTAGCATTCTAAGTCTTTAGCATGCATCATCATATGTTTAATTTCCTAAATAATAAGAGAAGAAGGGTGAGTACATAGCCTAGTGGATCTTTTCAAATTACCAATTTTTTAATTTAGACTAAACACACATCCATAATTTATACACTTGCATATATTAGGCATTTCAAGCAACATTTTGTGTATAGTTGTGATTCAGACCAAAAGGGTTTTCAAGGCCCTTGATGTTCTTAACAAAATACCTCCTTAGAGTTAAAAAGACATTTCTTAGTCAATTTCATTAGACTTAGGACCTAACCCATATTTCAAGTATTTTGGGACATCACCCATGTGAATTAATCACATATAAAGATCACTCATAGTAATCCACATGTTTACCATGATGGTACATGGTTATTAATCATCATCATATCATAATTAATTTCATATTCAAGAATCATAAAATAGGAGAAATAAATTTTAGATTATAAGCAATCTAAAAATCAAAGCATGAATCACCCAAAAACATGCACCAAACATTGAAATAAACCTAAACATGGTACTAGGCATGACATGGATTCATAAATGCTTAAGACATGCTCATGTACTAAACTTAAATTGAAATCATAAATTAAATTTCTGAAATTAAAATCATAAATTAAATTTTTGAAATTGAAACATGAATGATTGCTGAAAATTAAATATGTAATAAACATGGTATTAATCTAAAGAAGAAAAGATGAGGTTTTAGAAATTACTTCCACCTTAGTTGCTTATTTGAAGAAAATTCGCCAGAGGTTCCCTTCTTCTATGCACTTCAAGAAGCACTAGAAACTTCATGAATGTAAAAGAAATCTAAAATCCTAACTTGTCTTTGAAAATCACTCAAGAACACAAGAAAGGGAAAGGGGTTGCCAAGAAAGGGCTAGGACGAGCAAAGAGGGAAGTGTCAACTCTTTGCTTTTGGATGAAGAATAAGTGTGTACAAGGGGGGTTTATATAGATTTTCAAGAGCACAAGGGGACCATGATTTGGCATCTTTAATTAGGGCTTCCTTACATATGATGGCTAGGGTTGTTGTTCATAACACACACATAGAGGACAGCTAGGGTTTTGTTAAGGATATGATGTTAATCTCTTCACATGGTGCCAAGATTGGAGCATTTTGGATTTTGGAAACTTTCTTATTCTTGGTTTTTGGTTTCTTCTTTGTGTGTGTGATGGCTAGGGTTTCATGGTTCACCATTTAGAACTTCTAAACTAGGGTTGGTCACATGTGTACACACACACACATACATGGACCGATTTTGCACAATAGGGCCTGGTGCACATAATCAAAGTGTGGTGTACATGAGATCATTCCTCATGGTTTCTCATAGGTGTGGTATACTTGATCATTTGCATGGCACATGGGATCATTCTACACGATTCCAAATAAGGGAAATGCCGATTGAGGTTGGGTAGGGTGAGGGTGTACACAATTGTAACACCCCGATTCTCAAGCAGACGTCCCATCATGTACTATGGGTCGTCACCCGTTGAAAATCGGAATGCTACTGAAAATTTTCTTTTTGTCAAAATCTTTTTCTTCAATTCAAGTTCTTGATAGAAGTTTGAAATCATGAATCATCAATTACAATTCACAAATCATAAATTCCAAATTGCACAACATAATTTTTGTAAAAACTCAGCTAGATGAAACAAACCAAAAATCAAAACTTCAATTCATTTCACCGAAAATTCATGTAACAAAAGGGAAAACTTATCATAATAAATGTGACAGTGGATGAAATCATTAAAATCATTTTATACTAACTTGACATGTAAAATCCAAAATCAAAATAAATACATTAAAACAATGAAATTAAATTCAAAGGAAAATTATATATTCAGTTCGGTTACATGTAAAATAAACAAAAATACAACCTCTAAAGCCTCTTATCTTGGATAACTTCCCCGATGAGGTTTCCAACCCAAAGTGCGAGTCCTCTGACGTAGATTATTGTGCACTACGTTCAAGTGTTCCTGAAAAATAAAATGGGAGTGAGCTTGAAAGCCCAGTGGATCACTCCTACACATCATACGCATTATACAGACTAAAATCCAAACATTACAAACACTTTCAAACATCAAGCGTTTCAAACATTCATTTAGTTTTGGTCGAAGTCTGAGACCGGAAGAGGGTTGAAATGCCACTCGGTATTCCCCGTGATATCCTCTAATCATAGAAGGTCTCGAGTACCATCTACAATCAGCCATGTCTCAAATCATAATATCACAATCTAAGATAGTGTACTTACTGCAGCTTATACCGTCTCTCAAAGAAATCTAGCTATCACAAGTAGCTCAAGATTGGGAATACCTGTCATCCGCCTTGTAGCTCGTCAATCTCAAGCGGTGACATATAGGAGAAGCCACCTCGATCCACTTCAGGCTCGTCGATCGCACCGGTACATGGATTGCTAATAACCCTTTGTCTTATTTTTTAGTTTTACAAACAAATTCAATCACAATCAAGCATCACACAACATGATAGAAAATTAATAGAATTATGCATGAAATTTAATAATAGTTTGAATAAATAACCAATATTATAAAATGCAATCTATATGGTAGTCAAATGAATAAATAATGTTATCTAATGCATCCTTATATTTATGCATATTATAAATTTATCATGCATGAAATAAATTTCTTAAACATTCACTACACTATCAACCAAGCACCATCATTCAAGCACATCAAATAAGTTCAACAAATTTTCTAATGAAATTCTAATAAACATAAAACTATCATACATTTGTTTTGAATCTTAAATCTACATAATACGTATGAGCAAGAAAATCACCCCCACCTGGATCTTCGGATTTCCTTTGTTTTCGTTCATCATTAGAGTTTGTTCTAAAAATGTCAATCTGCAATCGAAATAAATTCTAACTTCTTTTTCCCGATTTAATAAAATAAATTCTTAACTAAAAGATACGCAAAATTTTTTGTGACTTTTTATTTAATTATTTTTAACTAATCAAAATTAGTTTTAATTTTCACGTCCATGTATTAAAATTAATTAAAATAAATATTCTTTGATCTACAAGTCTCCACAATTTAAATAATTTATTCATATCTTAAATAAATTAGTTACGAACAAAATAAGACTTCTAGATATCATGATTTTTGTTTTCAGTGCTTAAAATTGTATTCATTTCCTATAACAGATTCAAAGTTTTTAAAGGCTTATTTTTCATGTTTTTAACTAACTAAATAATTAAATTTTAAACTTCTAAATTTTCTTTTTTTGTTCATCTATTAAATAAAAGTTGTCCCTAATTAATTTGAAATTTTGTCATTGGAAATCCTTTAATTTAGATTTCAAAAGAATAGACTTCCTTTCAAATTTACTAAATATTTAAATTTAAATTAAATTATTTTTATAATTTATTCTAAACTAATCTTAGTTCAACATTACCAATAAATAAATAACTAAAATAATTTTTTGTACCTTTCCGAATTTGCGTCTCCATTTAAATTCTTCCAAAGTTGGTACTCAATTTTTTTTTAAATTCTTCGCTCTTAAAGGTTTTCAGATTGCGTCGACAATTGCAGTTTACTTCATACCCAATAGTGTTAAAAATTTAAAAGCAGCACGTTGCTGATTTCTTCTTAGCTCAAACCAGAAATTTACACCAAAATTTTGTGCATCATCTCCCCTGTTTTTCACAACCAAAAACCAGAAAATGAATCACAAAAAAAAAAATCGGGCTACTTGCTTCTTTTATTCGTGCTGATCACACAACCCAAAACAACAAAAAACCAAAATTTTGGTTTCTCTATTTTATAGTTCACAAACCAGAAAATAAAAAACCCCTTCTTTGTTCTTCATTTTTCCCAACCAGAAAAGTTATCAAATCGCCCCATACATCAAGATTTCAAACTAAAACGGTACACAAATCAAGCTTCAAACAGAAATTTAAACCTAGAAAAACTCAACATCATTCCTCTGTTTTAATGTCCCACAAACCAGCTTTCAAGATCATCCCAAAATCAGCTTTCTTGCTTCATCTTCTTCAATTTTCAGAACGCCCTAAACCAGAAAATTCTAAGCCCTAACTTCAGATCTTGCTTCCTTTGTTCGAACACCCATGAACCAAAAATTTTTGATCTCAAACTTCAGATTTTTCCCTTCTTTTAATTCGGTTCTTCTTCCCTCTCTCAATCTTTCTCAGAAATTTTGTTCATCTTCACCGCCAAACCAAACCAGAAATTTTTGGTTTGTTCATAAAATTTTCAGATTTTTTTTCTTTCTTTTTTTTCTTTTTTTTTTTTTTTTTGCTCGACTAAATCTAAAATCCAGATTTTTCTGGATTATTCTTGTTTATTTTATGTTGTTCTTCATTTTATTTTTCAATCAGTACTTAAATTTCATTTCCAATTAATAAGTTTCATCAACCAAGAAAATTTTCAATGCTAAATTTCATTTTTCAAGCTAGTTGAAGCTAATGTTCGATATTAATTTATTTTATCTTATTATATACATATTTATTTATTTATTTTTTATATATGTATATTTTTTTCGATCAAATGATTTATTTTCGTTTTCGCATCATTCGCGCCCTTGTGTTCAAGCGAGTAAGTTATAAAATAATTTATTTTTCTAAAGCATAGTCTACATCTATATTTAAATAGAACATGATTCTAATTCATTTATTATTATTATTATTATTGTTATTATTATTATTATTGTTATTATTATTATTATAAATATATTATTTATTTATTTTTTTCATTAATCAATATAAACTTTTCATTCTCAAATAAATCGTAGATTTTTAATTATTATTATTTTTTCTTTCAAATATTTTATTTTGCAAAGCTTGTATTATTTTTTTTCTAAAATATTATAAGTTCTAAAAATCTATTTTATGATTATTATTTTTTTCTCATAAAAACTATTATGTATTTCATTTTTATTTTTCTTTTTGTTATTTTATTTTAAATTCACATTTTCTTACAAAATAATATTTTATTTCATGCGTACTCGCGACGTATACACGCTCGTAAAATTGCAAGGTATTACAACCTATTCCTCTTAAATAAAATTTTGTCCTCGAAATTTGAATCAAGTTAACTAGTGTTATAAATCGATCTATATTTTTACTAACCCATTACGCTTTCACTGCGCTACTTTGATCATACTTATAGGACTCTTCCATCTTCAGCAACTCCTATTCATCAAATTCATCGTCCTGCAATGATAAAGGATGTCCATTTGTTGCTCCTTTAGAAGCATTCCCTAAGAATCAACTAAATTTTTTTCAAATCCTTCAGGAAACTAAGTAGTTTCATAATGGCCACCACTTTTTAGCTTGAGGCATCACGTCTTCAATTGTAGTCCTGCAATGGAAAGATTGTGAACATAGCCTTATTTTTGAATTATTACTTAGAAAAACTATGAGTTCACAAACTCTGACGTAATTTAATACATGAACGGCGATATTCTAACCCAGGTATTATAGCTTCCTACCCACCTATACCCTTTCGCGTTCATCGTTCTAATGTGACTCTAGATGCATTGTCTCTAAGTTCTTGCTTTGTCTCAGTTGTCTAGGGGTTTATGCTTCTAAGTTGGCAGCATTTCATTTGTTTCTGGGTACAGGTGTTTGGATTATAATACTCATCAACATAATCAAACTACATATATTACAAACAATCATCCAACAAACAAACAAACAAATAATGCACGCTAGCATAATGCAACCCAAGCTTCCATCTGTGCTTCAAGGTTCGTGTGCCCCATCCCACACTCACCCTTCCACATAAACTTTCACCCAAAATTACATTGCACCCAAAAAATGACGCAAGTGTCTTGATATCCATGACTACAGATGTTCCTCCATTTTTAACTAAGCTCTTGGCTAAAAATAGCACGACAGTGCACCCACGGACGTGTTCTAAGGCTGATACAAGACCCTGTACCGCCCCATCTCAATACAATACAGTGCGTACAAGTTCAGCTAATGAAATCGATCACTCACCAAACATGGTTCATCGTTCTCTGAGTGCAAGATTCTTCCATACCCCCAAATCTCTATGCATCTCATCCAACATAGAGACCAAAGATACAAGCTCATCTCAAACTCGGATCCTGACCAAACAGGTATACATTCAATCATGTTATCAATCTCTAGCCTATGCCCTAAAGTCTTTTAATTTATTTATGATCCACTACGCTTTCTAGACAACACCCGGTCTCTACCTAGACCTATGGTCTCACTGCTTCACTTGGCTAATATATCCTTCAGTAGGATTGCCAAGTTTGACTTCATAAAACTTCTATGTGACACCACCGTCTCAAGTTCTGGACCTTTCTTGCGTAGGCATCAACCCTCAAGGACGTCTTTCCAAAGTAGAAGTCAAACTGTCAGGAATGTCTGCCCCATACAAACATCATACTCTCAAGGATGCCTACTAGTACTCGAATCACACCTGCGACTATGAACTCAAGCACGTTGGCACTACCCTAGTCTTTTCATCGACTTCTAGCCACCTAATATTAATCTCTATCCAGTTTTATATAATTATTTCTCATGATACTATCTGCCCCAAGTCTTAGACCTTTCCTGAGTAGCAATCAACCTCTAGGACCTTTTATCAGAACAAAAGTCAACCATTAGGGACATTCTCTGGCAGCAAAACATCACACCTTACGAGACCTTTATCCCAAGAAGAAGTCAACTACTTGGGACAACTACCAATACTTGTATCACCCAACTCGAGTATGATTGCATCACTTACTCTCCTCTAGACTTCTACCCATCGTACTACTTTTCAAAATTGTTTTTAGAAAAATTCATTTTTCGGTGAAAATTAATTCTAATGAAATCCATTTTTCAATCAAATTTTGGTGAAATTTTCATTTCGGTCAAAATTAATCCGGTGAAAATCAATTCGGTGAGAATCAAATCTAGCCTAGTGTGCCATAATACTGGGCTTTGATACCATATTTATAACACCTCAATTCTCAAGCAAATCTCCCGTCATGTACTATGGGTCGTTACCCGTTGAAAATCAAAATGCTACTGAAAATTTTCTTTTTGTCAAATTTTTTTTCTTCAATTCAAGTTCTTGATAGAAAGTTTGAAATCATGAATCATCAATTACAATTCACAAATCATAAATTCCAAATTACGCAACGGAATTTCTATAAAAGCTCACTTAGATGAAACAAACCAAAAATCAAAATTTCAATTCATTTCATTGGAAATTCGTGTAACAAAAGGAAAAAAATTATCAGAGTAAATGTGACAGCGGATGAAATCGCTAAAATCATTTTATACTAACTTGATCATCTAAAATCCAAAATGAAAATAAATACAGTAAAACAATGAAATTAAATTCAAATGAAAACTATATATTCGGTTTTGTTACATGTAAAATAAACAAAAATACAACCTCTAAAGCCTCTTATCCTGGATAACCTCCCCCATCAGGTTTCCAACCAAAAGTGCGAGTCCTCTAACATAGATTTTTGTGCACTACATCCAAGTGTTCCTAAAAAATAAGATGGGAGTGAGATCGAAAGCCCAGTAGATCATTCCTACACATCACATGCATTATACAAACCAAAATCCAAAACATTACAAATTCTTTCAAACATTAGGCGTTTCAAACATTCATTTAGTTTTGGTTGAAGTCTGAGACCGGAAGAGGGTTGAGATGCCTCTCGGTATTCCTCGTGATCTCGTCTAATCATAGAAGGTCTTGAGTACCATCTACAATTAGTCATGTCTCAAATCATGATATCACAATCTAAGAGAGTGTACTTACTGCAGCTCATACTGTCTCCCAAAGACATCTAGCTGTTCTAGGCAACTCAAGGTTGGAAATACCTACGATCCTCCTTATAGCTCGTTGATCTTAAGCGGTGATATATAGGAAATGCCACCTCGATACGCTTTAGGCTCGTCAATCACACTTGTACGTGAATTCTTAATAATCCTTCATCTTATTTTTAGTTTTACAAACAAATTCAATCACAATCAAACATCACACAACATGATAGAAAATTAATAGAATTATGCATGAAATTTAATAACAGTTTGAATACATAACCAATATTATAAAATGCAATCTATATGGTAGTCAAATGAATAAATAATGTTTTCTAATGCATTCCTCTATTTATGTATGTTATGAATTTATCATGTATGAAATAAATCGTTAAACATTCACTCCACTATCAGCCAAGTATCATCATTCAAGCACATCAAATAAGTTCAACAAATTTTCTAATGAAATTCTAATTAACCTAAAACTATCACACATATGTTTTGAATCTTAAATCTACATAATACGTATGAGCAAGGAAATCACGCTCACTTGGATATTTGAATTTCCTTCGTTTCTGTTCGTCATTAGAGTTTGTTCTAAAAATGTCAATCTGCAATCGAAAATTCATTAAAATAATTATTTTTAAAATCTTACTTCTTTTTCCCGATTTAAATAAAATAAATTCTTAACTAAAAGATATGTAAAAATTTTCGTCACTTTTTATTTAATTATTTTTAAGTAATTAAAATTATTTTTAATATTCACATCCATATATTAAAACTAATTAAATTAAATATTCTTTGATCTACTAGTCTCTACAATTTAAATAATTTATTCATATCTTAAATAAATTAGTTACGAACAAAATAAGACTTTTAGATATCATGATTTTTGTTTTTAATGCATAAAATTGTATTCTTTTCCTATAACAGATTCAAAGTTTTTGAAGACTTATTTTTCATGTTTTTAACTAACTAAACAATTAAATTTTAAACTTTTAATTTTTTTTCTTTTGTCGTTCATCTATTGTATAAAAGTTGTCCCTAATTAATTTAAGATTTTATCAGTGAAAATGTTTTTATTCGGACTTTAAAAGAATAGACTTCCTTTCAAATTTACTAAACATTTAGATTTAAGTTAAATTATTTTTATAATTTATTCTGAACTAATTTTAGTTCAAGATTACCAAAAATTAAATAAATAAATAGCTAAAATAAATTTTTGTACCTTTCCAAATTTGTGTCTCTATTCAAATTCTTCCAAAGTAAATTTTTTTTTATAAAATTATTTGCTCCTTAAGGTTTTCGGATTGTGTCGACAATTGCAATTCACTTCACGCCCAACAGTGCTAAATTAAAAATCAGCACGTTGCTGATTTCTTCTTCGTCTAAACCAATTCCTAAATTGAAAAATCATGTTCCTCTTTGTTCTTCGTTCAGCAGCTTAATTCAATGTCCCAAAATCAATTATCCGACAACAACAAGATCAATCACATTCTTCATTCATCTCCAAATCAAACCAGAATTTTTTTTTTTTGAATCCAAAAGCACACCAGAAATTTGATTTACTTTCAGCAACTTAATCCACGCTTAAACATCTCAAATTCGTTAAATCCCCCACCAAAGATCATCAAAAGGCACAACATAACAAATATTCAAAACCAGAAATTTACACCAAAATTTTGTGCATCATGTCCCCTGTTTTTCACAACCAAAAACTAGAAAATGAACTAAAAAAATCGGCTGCTTGCTTCTTCTATTCTTGTCGATCGCACAACCCAGAACAATAAAAAAACTAGATTTTTGGTTTCTCTGTTTTACAGTTAACAAACCAGAAAATAAAAAACCCCTTCTTCGTTCTTCATTTTTTCCAACCAAAAAAGTTATCAAATCGCCCCATACATCAAGATTTCAAACTAAAACGGTGCACAAATCAAGCTTCAAACGGAAATTTAAACCCAGACAAATTCAACATCGTTCCTCTATTTTAACGTCCCACGAACCAGCTTTGAAGAACAACCCAAAATCAGCTTTCTTGCTTCATCTTCTTCAATTTCCAGAACGTCCTAAACCAGAAAATTTAAAGCCCTAACTTCAGATCGTGCTTCCTTTGTTCGAACACCCGTGAACCAGAAATTTTTGATCTCAAACTTCAGATTTTTTCCCTTCTTTTAATTCGGTTCTTCTTCTCCACTCTCGATCCTTCTTTCACCGCCCAAACCAGAAATTTCTGTTCATCTTCACTGCCAAACCAAATCAGAAATTTCTGGTTTGTTCATCGAATTTTCAAATTATTTTCTTTTTTTTTTTTTTTTTTTTGCTCGACTAAATCTGAAATCCAAATTTTTCTGGATTATTTTTATTTATTTTATTTTGTTCTTCATTTTTTCTTTTTCAATCAGCACTTAAATTTCATTTTCAATTAATAATTTTCATCAACCAAGAAAATTTTTAATGCTAAATTTCATTTTTCAAGCTAATGTTGGATATTAATTTATTTTATCTTATTATATATATATATATATATATATATTTCTTTTTATTAAATGATTTATTTTCGTTTTCGCATCAATCGCGCTCGCACGAGTAAGCTATAAAATAATTTATTTTTTCAAAGCATAGTCTATATCTATATTTAAATTGAACATAATTCTAAATTATTTATTATTATTATTACTATTATAAATATATTATTTAATTTTTTCATTAATCAATATAAATTTTTCATTCTCAAATAAATCTTAAAATTTTAATTATTTTTATTTTTTCTTTCAAATATTTATATTTTGCAAAGCTTGTATTATTATTTTTTCTAAAACATTATAAGTTCTAAAAATTTATTTTATCATTATTATTTTTTCTCATAAAAACTATTATGTATTTCATTTTTATTTTTATTTTTATTATTTTATTTTAAATTCTCATTTTTCTATAAAATAATATTTTATTTCGTGCTTATTCGCAACATGTACGCTCTCGTAAAATTGCGGGATGTTACAATGATCATAATATTCCACACATATAGTTTGTCCATGTTTAGGGGCTATAGTGAATTTATGGGTCTACATGAATTTAATAAAAATTTATATCTCATTATTTATCAAGAATTAAGGACTTTATTATATATTTTTGTGTTCATAATAAAATGATGCACATTTCCAAACTATCATTTGGCTATGGTGACCATCATTTCATTCACTTTCCTAATTTAGACTCCACTGAATGGTATTGAGCAAATGAAACCCAAATTTTGGCCAATTGAGCTAATTTTTGGATATGTTGTCTAGTTGATCAGTTCATGGCATCTCATATCATTTCAGGTCGTTCTGAGGTCAAAAGATACACTTAATGGGGTTTGGACTTGCTAAATTTATACTTAAAATGGATCTGTTTTCACTTCTCACCTAGATTCAGACAAATGTAATTGAATTGTTTCATTATGGTTAGTACTAGATTATAGGGTATTACAGATTGTCAATATATGTTGTGGGCTCTAAAGTCAAGTTAATTAATGCACATGGAATAGTGATATATAATTAAATTAAATGCAACAATAATTAATTTAAAATAAAGTAAAGAGATAAGGCATGAGAGTATTTTACGCAGTTCAACCAACACTTATATTTGCTAAGCCTAGCTTAAAATAAAATATTTCACTATGATTAAACACACTAGATAACTACTCCACAATTGTTGCAACAATACTAACATAGTGACTTGCAAACTAGTGCCACTCTTTGCAACAAAGACCATAGTAATATCAAGATGAATACCTCTCATCTTTGAGAATACTATCTAAGTGTAGTAATCTTATTAGCCTCCAGTGACCATCAACCATGCCACTTTGAATCAAAATAATTACTCTAAGTCTACAATCTCACCCTTTACAAGATCATGTGATCATTCACAAAGACCTTAATAAAAGCAATGAATGCTCAAGTTCACTTACAAGGAACTCTAAATAGTGGATAAGAAGATCTTCACATCCTTAAGTAATGTCAGAGCCTTAGGAAAAGGCTAGATTTAAGCACACAAGTTGAAGACTTTCTATGTAAAGAAAATTTTTTAGGTTAATTGTTACATGTATTGTATGACACAAATATTGAACAATAGCATGCATAACTAGCTAGGCAAATCTTTAATGTTTTTAATCAAGTTTAACTTCTTCTAGAACCTTCCTTCTCTTATAGGTTGACAAGTTGTACAAATAAGATTAAAAGAATTCATTGCACTTGAAGTTGATATGTGAATTGAATTCTAAAAACCTTGCCAAAAAGAATGGCAATAATCTTTCCAAGTTGTTCTACTCATAATTATTTTAAAAAGGTTTTCCTTTTTATTTATGTCTAGAGATAATATAAAATCGGAGAATGGAAACTTCATTCTTTCATCATACTTTTTTAAAGAGAAAATACTCTGTAGAGAAAATCATATAGTATGAGGCATATTTTAAATTTGAAAACTTTCTTTTATTTGCTTTTGCCGAATCTAGGAAAGCATTCTCATGATAAAATGATAATCAATCCAAAATTATAAATTTAGATTCTTTTAGGCACACAAACAAGATAATCAATGCAAATTATAATTCTGAGGTTATGTTTGATAGCTAAAAAGATCTTACTTGAGAAAGCATTATTTTTAAGAAGTTTTTTTGATTATTTGATTGAACATAAAAGATTTAATGATAATTAGTTGTAGAAAGTTTACAAAAAAAATTCTTATGAACAAAATTTTAATTCCTCATCCTCTCAATTGAGCAAATTTTGGTAAAAAATATTTCTGTTTGTGAAAATTTTTCGAAACTTCTTTCATGATAAATAAGATATTTCAAGAAAAAATCATAATTCTCTCGTGAAAAGTTTTAAATTTTTATTTGCTCAGCAACCAAATGATCAAGAATGAATACATATATGTATGTATGTATGCATGTACGTATGTATGTATAATAACTCAATGGAGTGCGTTTATAGTTGTTAAAAAGGGCAACACAAAGAGTCCTTATTAACAAAAGTCACTTCTTGAAGACAGGTTTTAACATGAAAATAGAGACATCTTATTAAATAAATAGATATTACTTGAATGGACATTTATTTCACACATTTTAACATTTTTTTTATTTTTTATTCATCTAAATAAGATTTTAAAATCTAATTTTTCCAGTGACTTGTCTTCCATGAGAATGAATTTTAGCCTCAATAATAATAATAATAATAAAACAGGGGAAAAAAAAAAACAGAAAAGAAGACGGGAACAAAGAGTTACACTGATGATCTAAGCTATGTTTTGTCTTGTGCAATTTAGTCTCTACTGCCAATAGGAATTGAGATTCCTGGCTTTCTGAAAAGGTCACATTCCCCCATAGCATAGGGAATGCGAGGACTCATGCATTAATGTCTAATCCAAAATACGAAGACCATCAATGCAATGAAATCCATTAATTATCCAATATCTGCTTATTTAGATAATGCCATGGCAGATAGATACAGCTCAATCCAAGGACCAAAAAAAGTTAAACAAGAAAATTAAGGAAGTGCTGAGAGAAAAATAAAAAATTTATCAACGGGTCGTAAATTATTTAATTTAGTGCTTGTTTCTTTAATCAAGATTGTAAAATGAAAACCCTGTTGACGCCCCAAGACTAATTAGTAGACAAAAAAAAAAAAAAAAACTAAATAAATAAATAAAGGAAATAAAAGAAATCAATGAATTTAAAAGGAAAAATTGGATTCCATGTGGATTTTGCAGATTCTTAAATTAAAAATCAGTAGTGGAATGTCTACCATTCCCATTTCACAAGAATCTCAACCAAGTATCGTGAGCTAGCCATGTCCTCGAGCATCATGTAATGTGGATGGGCACTTGAATAATGCAACATTTTTCAGACAAAATATTCTATTAACACTGCTAATGTGTGACAAAACATTACCCCATCTTATGGGTTCCCTTCCATGCTTGCTTATATAGCCTTGCAACTTGCTTGTCAAATCAGATAGTTTTAATTAGATCTGCTGCTGTTAGGAAGACTATTAATCAAAAAGCAAGTCTAATTAATCATACAACAGTTGATGGATGTATAGACTAATTTGCAAGGTACAATTGTTGATATTCCATATAACGTAGATGGATCCATGTGAGCTCAGCAAAGGCTGACTCAGTGTTGATATTCTGATTCGGGCTTCACAACATCTTGAGAATTCTAACGGGGAACAATGACTGCTAATCGAATAGACACCAGCTACCGTCACTTTGGAGGCCTTACGTTTGCTGCCACTTCATTCACTTTGCCGCTATATACAACAACATTCTTTAGTGTTTTTTTTCTTGCCTAAACGCGAGGATAATAGCACACAAACTTTCATTCCACAGGAAGAACCACGCATGCATAAACGAAGTACATGGCAAACCCTAGAAGTTAGAACTCCTGTGGCACCACTTGGTGCCGATTTCCATGTGTGAAATGCACATTCTTAGCTTTATAAGTCCGTGACATCACCCAAAGCGGGTCTAATTCTGCAACACTTAACTTCATTACGCATATAAAATTCAGAACGCTCTCCTTCTTAAAGCCCGTGGATGAAAGATGGCATACCCAACATTGTGGAATTCTCATTTGTGCATGATAGAAAAGTTTTTTAAGTGCAATCCTAATATGTCAATGACATGTGATGTGATATTTCTTTTTAATTTTTTGAAACGAAATGATGTTTAAAAATTATTACTATATAAAGCTAGTTTCATCATCATCTACACGACTCTTTAAAGAAGTATAATTAGGCTCACCAAACCCATCTTACCCTTTGGACGAAGCTATGATGAAATTTGAAGTTAAAATCTTTTTGTGTTTTACAACTATATCTTAACCAACCATTATAATATAATATTCAACACGTCATATCAACCTTATTTTGAACATCAAATGTCATAACATATTATTTGGTATATATTTATACAAGTTATTAAAAAAGTGATATGCACTCCAAGAGCACATTGATTCATAAAATAATTATAAGTGTAAATTGTAACCTTTGGTATTCAAATTAAAAGTTATATCTATTCGATGAAGGGTCTTCTCTGTTATATATTAGAGTTGGCCCTAGCGGTATACATACATACTAGTTATTTTAGTAATATATATATATACACAAAATTTGTCACTTGCTTAAAAATGAAATGTCAATGACATAAGCTAATAAGCGCTTCACTTACCAAATGGCAACAACATCCAAATCACGATGATATCATCACAAGTAATTACATTTGGAGAAACATGGATATCAGACAAGTTTAATAGTATTGCTACTTTAATTACTCTCTTATTAGGCAAAACAATACTATGGGAAAATCATGAACAGAAGAAGGAACTAATTAATTATTTTATTAATGACATAGTTAAATAAATGCAAGTAGCTTTTCGAGCCCAACAATTACGCCAACACCAGGCCCTGCCCCCTAGCAAGTCCTAGTGGGAAGGCAATAGTACTTCAGTCATTTTCAATGCTCTAACAGAGCCCATAAGCCATGTTGTTGAAAGCAATTTTGGCAGTCTCTCTGTCTCTTCTTTAATAAGCTTTCAGGTTTTACATCATGCTGTTAATATTATATGCCACTTCAGCCAAATTAGATTCTATTTATATTGACATTATTGAATTGCCAATTCAATAAAATATGACAATTCAATATGGTCCCCCGCTTTCCAATGAAGATAAAAAAAATCTCATCACAACATCAGCAGATACACTGCATATGGGGAGGCAATTACAAGGGTAAGAATATAGAAAATGTTGGTGGGCATAGCATGAATTATTCAAAAGGGACAGCTTATGGGTCACATATTTCTGCATGTAGTTCACATCATCCACCAAATTGGAGGGAAGAAAAGCAAGCTCATTATGTATTATGATGCCGTGAATCCTCCCAAAAGATTATTTATTTTATTATTTTGTACAATGTTGTGTCAACGTTCTATTAATAATATCTCCTGTCGCACCTCCCACTGGAATTTAATTTGGCTATCCAAAGCTATCTATTAGGAATTATGAGGTTACACGCTTACTTCGCCAAGAAGTTCTAATTATTAATTAGTTGTTCATGCCGTCACAGCACTAGGGAGGAATATTAATTAATGGCACATCAATCTTATCCGGATTTTACACTTAAATAATTGAGATCAGTTGTGCAAATTTATGGGACTTCAGCTGGGCAATTTGATTACAAACTGTAGATGACTATCCCATTATAATTAAGATTTGGATTAATGGACATAAAATACATTTAACTTCTTTTCTTCTCTCTTCCTTTCTCTGTGGAAAAATTGAACATGGATTAGGTCGATGACCTTGCGATCTCAATTATTGGCTTGGCGTAAGAAAATAACTCGTAATTGGGAGGGTTAGGGGGGACAAATGAATTGATATGGGTTTAGCTTGCAAATCTCGAAGATGGTGCGGACTGAGAAAGGATGTGCGTTAGGCTGCCTAAACAGCGGAAAGTCATGTCCTCACACTTTCGGGTACACCTCACACAACATTCAATCACGCATTGCCTATCTCCCAGTTAATATATAATTTTGGATTTTTTTTTTCATTTTTTCAATCAAAGTTTCATTTCTATGTCCATAAGAGTAATCTTGTTAACAAATAAAACAACATACTAAAGGCCGGTACAGAAACAACCGCCAAGGTAAAATACAACAAGAGGACATATATGTGTGTGTGTATTTATTTATTATTTGGTTTGATTAAATAATCTGGGTTTAATTAACAAATCGTTTTTTTTTTTAACTCAACTCCACAATATTTCTTTTTTAACATATATATATATAGCTTGTTGGATAAGTAGAATCAAATCCAAGGATGACAATATAGACAAAATAATAAAAATTGATACACAGTTACTAAATCTGATTTTTCAACTACAACATAATAAACATGAAAATATGAGATGACATAATAAAAATTATAATATAAAAGTGATTCATTTAAGGTGATTACTAAGATTTATATTTTGTAAAAAGATTTATTAATAATTTAGATAATGTGTTGTAACTATAATATTTTTTTAATGTTTTATTTAGTTTTTACTAAATAATTATGTAGTTATAAATTCTTTATTCGAATGTCAATTTAAAGATTTATGATTGTCGATAAGTTAAGTGAATTTGTTTACGCTTTCCAAGTTATTTAAATAAGTTGTATGGGAGTTTACAATTATTACCTTATAGTATAATATAACATAAGGACGCTACAATATTTATTCTTACCTCACTTGTATTCTTGTTAAAAGCAAAACCATTGGTAAATGGGTATAAAAACTTTAAAAAGAAAATCAATGAGTAAGTTAATTGCTTTGTTGATTAGTTCAGATGTCCTACCCCATCCTTATGATACGAACTGGGTCTTATGGATGCATGAAATTAACTAAAATGAGAATTCTGAATTTTTTATCCACTTATATATTATTGGATGCGTGACAACAATTACCTACAACGCACCATGTTGTTTAAGCTCCTTTGATGATTTAAACCTAGAACAAAGGCATCTGCACCTCTACCCTACTTAATATACAGCTCGCAATAAAACATGCACACGCGTCAAAACTAGTTGTTCTGAATATAATCATAGATTCCTCAAGTTGCCCCCTGTGGATTGTGTCACATTTCAAAGCTAAGTCACTAGTTCCAATATGAATTATATACATAATATTTCTTTAGACATGTATGCTGGTAGCTAGGAATGGTACCTGAACTACCACATCGAGTGTTGTCAACGGACCAAAAGATAACAATAATTTAGCAGTCTATCCTATCCATGCAATTAGTGTTTCTAAATCCAAAGTTTGTACTCTCAAGGAATCCAACTAGCCTAGCTATATACACTGACGACGTAGCACTTGTCCATGTTTCTCCCAGTCTATACGGGGCTTGTGCACAAAGTTTCTTGAAATTTTGTGTTAAAAATGTAAAATTCAGTCATGGGCATTCAGACGCACATTGTTGGACATCTAACTGTCGGGACCCCTTTCCTAAGCCGAAGGGCGATCCCACCGGCACGGCGGCTCAACAAACTGACTCATCAAGTCGAGTCCTCCTAGCCATCGTTAAACATTTCCAACCTCGACATCTATGCCACATCAGAGTAATTTAAACATCCATTTAATTAAAGTGCGAAAGTAAACGATATATTAAATGTTGTCATGTTATAAAAGTACAAAGGTACATAGTTCGACATTTAGAAGTTCAGACTTACAAACAAAAAAAAAATGACTGACCTATCGATAGAAACAAAAGGGAATACAGGACCACACGGGAACTATGCTATCACAACGCCTTTCCCTCTATCAGCTGCTGAGGAACCTGAAATGGTAGTAGAGTAGTGAACCTAATATTCAATATGGCTCAGTGAGTAGGAAAACCAGTATATCATCTAACTAGCACTCCGAAAATCGTGCATGTATGCATGAGTAGTAATTGAAAACATGGTATGTAGTAAAACAGTTATAAATAGTGCAAAAGTTAAAGAAAAGTAATTTAAATACATGTAGCTCAAAACTATACCCATACTAGGGTTTAAATCATTAATACAACCCTATGGTCTCCGCTCGAGCGGGTCATGAGTCAGGCGTACTGGTCACTCAAGCGGGTCAAGGGCTAGACGTATTCATCGAACGCCCTAACCCTACGCTCGGTCCTCAAGTACAATGCTCAAGCGGGTCTGAGGCTAGGCGCACTGATCATATGCCCTAACCCCATCGCTTGGTCCTCGAGCCTAATTCACTCACATAGTGTACCCTAACCCTGCGCTCGGACCTCGAGCCTATGGTCTCACTATCGGTGTATGACTACATATATTTCAAATCAACCCATGTAGCTCAAACATATGAAATCATTCAATCGATGACAATTTCAATCATTTTTCATGCAAGGAATACAACTAAGATAACAACTAGGTCAAACTACTCACCTCGGGTCCCGTGCACCGATGTCCCTCGACACTTGGCCCAGTCCCGCGATATACGCTCAAATCTGCATTATATTAACTCAATTTCAGTTCCTCATGAAATGTTGTTTAATTCTGGTCTCACTACCCCTAGTCGGTCTTAGTCGACCCAAAATTTGACTTGGTCAAACCTGGTCAACTGGTCAAACTTGGTCAACCTCGGTAAAACTCGGTCACCTTAGTCAAAGTTGTCCATCATTGGTCAATATGGTCAAAATCAAGTCAATTGGGTCAAAATTCCCAATTTTTAATACTTAACCAATTCTAAGCCTTTTAGTTTAATTTGCGCAACAAATTTGTCAATTTTCTTGCGATCAATCCAACAGTTGGATTTACTCTAAGCTTTCCAGATTTTATTTGGACCCTTCAAATATTTACTAGAATTTTACTTTTCTATTTTTGGATTCTATTTGATAGTTTTACAACTGAAATAACAGGAACCCTCAAATTTTGAATTTTCCTTTCTATCTATAGAGTGGAGTTCCTGAATTTCCTGTGACAAATCTGACCGTTGGATTTGTATAAAAATTTTCAGATTTGATCTAAATCATTCAAACGTTCCCCAGAATTTTTGTTTCAAATTTTTGATCTCATTTACTACGGTTTTTGAGTGGAATCATAGAGATGCTCAAATCTGGTCCTATTTGTTCTAACTGCGCAGCAGGGCTTCACAATTTTTCTGCTGTCTATCCGTATATCGCATTTGTACAATATTTTCCAGTTATGATCTACACTTCCTAAGGTATCTTCAGAATTTTATTTCATGAATTTTGGATCCCGTTTAGTATGTTTTCCAAGGGTGATATCAGGAAATTTTGGTTTTCCGGATTGCATATGATAGACAGTCAAGAGACAACTTATTGAACCCCCTTAGACTTATCTATATGTGACCAAATTTTTACACAACATTCCCAGTTGTTTCATGAATGTATCCTCCCAATTTCAGGAAAATCAGACATGTCTAAGTATTTCTAAAAATTCATAACAACAAGCAAAATATCATGGAATCATGATAGATTTTCCAAAATTTTTTCTAAGTATCAAATTAACATGTTCTGCAGCCTATTTCAACATCGTTTTTCACGTGGTTCAAGTGCTCATTAGCTATTCTTCATAAAATAGAAAATGAAGTAGACATAACAAGCTTCAAAAAGAGTCATATTACCTTAAAATCTGAGCTCCGACGAGTGAGAAATCGGCTCACAAAACTTAGCTAAACACACTTGTTTGGTTTTTTGGGTTTCGCAGTGACGAACAACCCCCCTTCGACGCCATTTTCGACATGTTTCAAGAGGTCAGTTGGTGTTTCTCAAAAAATAAAAGTTGAAATAGACATTATAAGATTCAAAACGAGCTATGGTACCTCAAGATCAGAGTTCGGATGAGTGAGATATTAGCCTTGCAAAACTCGGACAACACACGTTTCTGGGTTTTTTTCAGTCGCGAACAGCAAGATTTATGGCCGTTTCTGCTCCAAATGGTCTGTGTTCGTGATCAATGGCTTAGACCTTCTTGAAGAGGGTAGTCTAAGCTTTCCAAAGACAATAAGATCACTCAAAATGGAGCCCAGATGAGGAAGATATGAGAGGTGAAATGTAGCTCGTTCAAACTGGATTTCTGCACCAAAACTAGATTTTGTGATGTTTGGAGGGATTTTGCACGAGCCAAAACGTGCCACGTGGCCACGCACGTGGCTGGGGGAATGGTTAGGCATGGAGGTTGCTTGGCCAGAGTTCACAGGGTGCAGAGGTGGCGTGTCGGCGACGTCTACCGGTGGTCCAAATCAGGAGGCAAAACTTGCTCCTGCCATGTTGTTGCAGGTGGTGGTTGAAGGAAAGAAGAGAGGAAGAAGAAGGAAGGAAGAAGCAAGAAGAGAAGGCGGGCTGGGCTGTGCGCCCAGCTCGGCCCACATGGGCCTGGGTAGTCCAGGCTCATACGCTTGGGCTGCCCAGGTAGCAATTCTTTTGGGCTTTTTACGTGTCTATACAATATTTAAAAATATATTACAGATATACCATATATTTCAATGCTATACATATAGTTAAAAATTAATTACAAAAATATCAGAAATTGGGGTGTTACCATTTTAAACCGAAAAAACCCATAAAATCAGCAAAAAAACAAGAAAATAGCAACCAAAAAAGGAAAACTGCTTTTCTTTCACATTTAATGAAGCGTATTAGGAGAAATAGATTTTTATTTGACCAAAAAATCAGTTTGCCCATATATTGTTTATATTTTTTGGTATATTATGATATATTTTGGCATATTATGATATATTATAATATATTTTGTTTATATTTTTTTATAATATGCATACAATATATAGAAAGTAATATGTATACTAAACTCTGAAACATATTTTGGTATATTTTTGTATATTTTGATATATTTTGTTTATATTTTTTGGTATATTATGATATATTTTGGTATATTTTGTTTATATTTTTTATAATATGCATACAATATATAGAAAGTAATATGTATATTAAATTTTAAAGCATCTTTTGGTATATTTTTGTATATTTTATTTATATATTTGGTATATGATGATATATTTTGGTATATTTTGTTTATATTTTTTATAATATGCACACAATATATAGAAAATAATATATATACTAAATTCTGAAGCATATTTTGTTTATATTTTGCTATATTTTTATATATTTTGGTATATTTTGTTTATATTTTTTGGTATATTATGATATATTTTGGTATATTATGATATATTTTGATATATTTTGTTTATATTTTTTTATAATATGCATACAATATATAGAAAGTAATATGTATACTAAATTCTGAAGTATATTTTGGTATATTTTTGATATTTTTGTATATTTTTTTTATATTTTGGTATATTTTTGTATATTTTGTTTATGTTTTTTGGTATATTATGATATATTTTGGTATATTTTGTTTATATTTTTTATAATATGTATACAATATATAGAAAGTAATATGTATACTAAATTCTGAAACATATTTTGGTATATTTTATTTATATTTTGATATATTTTTGTATATTTTGGTATATTTTGTTTACATTTTTTGGTATATTATGATATATTTTGGTATATTTTGTTTATATTTTTTATAATATGCATACAATATATAAAAAGTAATATGTATACTAAATTTTTATATTTTTTAATTGTTTATATATCTTGTTTATATTTTTTGAATTGTTACAATATATAGAAAATAATATGTATACTAATGTATACTAAATTCTGTCTTCTATTATATTCTGGTATATTATATTTTTTGAATGCACAAAGTAATTGGTACAATATATAGAAAATAATATGTATACTAAATTCTGAAGCATATTTTGATATATTGCAGATCACCATCTTCACCTCTGTTCTTCTACTGCACCTGCCGCTCCTGAAATGGGAATCAGTTGTCTGAGGCTGGGAGCCATAGGGTTGATGGAGATGATGCTTCTTTTCCTTTAACAAAAGCTATGTACACCACAAACACTTGTACTCACTTCATCAAAAGACTTGTTAGATGCCTTAAATACTTTCAAAAAGAAAGCTATATATACATACAAAATTGCAAGCAAAGTCTAGAATTTAATTGGTAAAATAATATTTTAACCTTGTTGACAATAAAATTAATTTTAAAAATAAAAATATAAGATACGATTTTTAAGCCATTATGATTAAAAAAAAAGTTTTCGATATAATCCAATTTATTATGATATATAGTACATATAGTATATATATATTTAGTCTAATGCAATAAATTTATGTCATATTTAACTAGGCAAAATTTTAAGTTCATTTCCCGCTAGTTTAACAAAATCATCCTCTTTTGTTTGTTATTAAGTTCTTCGGTGCATTCATTGTCCAATGGGGTTGTATCTAGGGTGAATACTGTTTATATGCCGCCTTCAGCTTGGTTGGGATCATCACGGGCAGTAGTGGCTATTGCTTCTGTTTCTATTCCGCCTCGTGATTTCCCTGCAGTGGAGAAAGCTGTGGTTTTGAGAGGTGAAGATTTTCCTTCATTGCAAGCAACCTTGCCTACTGCAACTGGGCCTACCCAGAAGCAGATGAATAGGTCAGTTCAGCTTCTGAATTTGCTAATAACTGGTGCAAATGAGATCTGGAAACATTAGCTTCGTCTTCTTCATTTCACACCAGCCACCATCGTCTTTTCTATTTCACTGTCACAACACCAGCAACTGAAGCCTCAGAAAGAGATTACTTCTCAGTTCACAAAAAATTAGGGGGTGCCTCTTTTAAAATATGGTATTGGTGTAAATAAAATCATAATGGTGATAAAAATGGAAAATGAAGACTTTGTTAAAATATTTTTGATAATATTTTTAAAATAAGAACATATTGTGTAATTTCCTCTTCTTTTTTTTTTTTTTTTCATTTCTCCTTCTTTTTTTTTTCTAATATATATATATACACATATACATATCAAAATTTTATATATTTTTTTTAAAATCAGTAAAATTATTGTTTCATCATCTCTCATCAAAAACTTCAAATATACTTCAATTTCCATTATTTATCAATTATTTTTCTCAAAAATTTAATAATTACCCAAAAATTACATTTTTCATATGAAAATTCCATTAATCATTCTAAAAATTTCATAATTATTCCGAAAATTCAACAATCAATCCTAAAAATCATTTTCATCAAGAAATTATATTTTCCTTAAAATTTCATGTATTTTCCCCTCAAAATTATATTTTTCCCCATTATTTTAATTTTCTCCGATAAATAACTCAAAATTAGGAAAAATTGAGAAAAATTCATATATTTTCACCAAAATTTCAGAAAATTCATACATTAGACCCTATAATTTTTTGTATATCAAATCATAGGTCGTCACACTAACGTTGATCAAACACGCCAAGCGCTCGACGATTATTTTTTTATTTTTTTGAATTGGGTGTTGCAGGCCTGTAGCGCCCAAAAATAAAATGTGGGCCAATAATTTTAATTATTTTCAAATAATTAAATTTAATAAATAATTTAAATTAATATCTTAAATAAAAATTACAATCTATTTATTTTAATTTATAAAATAATTATTTAAATAAATAATTTTAAAATAATATTTCAAATAAATAATTATAAAAATATATATTTTTATAACATATATATAATTATTCATATTTTTAATTTAAATATGAATAATAATTATTTTGCAAAAAAATATATTTTATAAATTAAATATTATAAATTATGTATTTAATAGGTTGATGTGATTATGAGACTTACACAGTACAATCTAATAAACTTGTAGTATTGTGAGTGAAAGTTTAATAAGAGGATAATGTGAATGGTAGAATTGATGATGTAGAGGGTTTATTAAACCCTTGCATTGGGGATACCTTAAGAATCAATCGAAATAACTCTTGCATTGGTTATTGTACAAACAACCAAAAAAATCAAAATTTATATAATCAACCACTTTAAGTGTGTCGATCATCTTGTATGTGAGTATATAATCTATAGTTTGTTATAGCCATCTTAAAGCACTCTTCACCATTTTCCAATAACCCAAACTAGGATCACTTTGATATCTGCCCATTACCACGACAACAAATGTCGGGACCCCTTCCCAGAGCCAAGGGCGGCCCGATCGACACAGCGGCCTGACGAAACTCTCTTACCAAGACGAGTTCGCCCAACCGCTGTTAAGCCATCTTTGCAACCCTCATATGATGGGACGATATCAGAATAATTGGAATCATTAAAACCAAAGTAAGCAATAATTCAAACGAAAGCATTTCATTTACATAAGTTTGTCCAAAATACAT